>JAFVLL020000659.1:0-17269 GCA_021397915.2 Tor tambroides
TAGGTACACACACACACACACACACACACACACACACACACACACACACACACACACACACACACACAAATGTGCTGTGGTCAGGAAAGGCTGAGTCTTTGGTGGTGAGTCAACAGTAGTGACAGACAGCAGTGAGAAAATCAATACACTGACTACAATAAATAGTGTATTGGGACATTAGAAGTATGTGGCTATTTGTTGTGCAAAGCCTCTGATACTTCTGTAGTGTGTGTGTCTTTTTAGAACTCAGTGACCCTCTGAGTGCTCATCTGTGCATTTGAGAAAACACAATTAGCTCACTCCCTAGCTGTTGTTGTTTTTTTTAATTCACTGTCAGGACAAAAGGGCCAAAACTAAGCTAAAGCAAAAATACACTATGATTTTTTTTTTTTACCATTTATATTCTTCAAATAGTGTAGAATGGACAGGAAATTTTATGGAAAAGGAAGAAGGAGGTAATTTGATCAGAAAATGTCACAAGCCAGATTCAAACACATTTGTAAGTGAGTACCACAACTCAAAGCATGTCAGATGAACTCCTTTTATCTGAAATATTTACTAGACGTACCCCCTGAAATTTTAATATGCCAATAATGTTAACAACACATTCACATATTCATGGTTTTCTGATGTTGGTTAATTGTCAGTCCTGTGTCTTGTTTCCCCTCCTCTTGTGACCATATTTGGACTTCCAGTTCCGTTCCTTGTTTCTTGTAATTAGTTTATTAGTTCCCAGCCCTGTGTTGTTAATTATCTAGTTTAGTCCCCAGTTCTTAAGCCCTGTGTTTCCCTGCCTCTGTGTCTGGTCTTAAATCATCATTCAGTGGTTTTTGTGTATGTCCTACGATCCTTAAGTATTGTTTATTAAAAGTCTAAGTTTGAAAGAAGTTCCTTGCCCCCAGTGTTCTCAGTTCCTGAGTGATCATGACATTAATATAGTCATGTGACATACAACTGAACAAAAAATTTCAATATATATATATATTTTTTTTTAGTAATGGTGTCATTTTGCTTAATCCATTTCTTTTACACTTTAAATTAATTTGAACTTTTAATTAATTATCATATCAACTCACAAAACCCCTGAAGTTTGGGCCATGAACCCCAATCTAATATAAATGAAAAATCAAAACAAAAATTCAGTCTTTATTAATTTACCTTTATCTCATCAAAAATTATGTAAACGTGACAAAGGAGAAGAATATTACACTCTAAGAAAGTCTGTAAATGTCAGAAATTTTCACAGTATCCGTATTTTGAATTACTCACTGCATTGTGCTGGCATTTTAGGGTTTAAGATATGTCCATAAATTAATTAACCAGTACTTTTCTGTTTAGGGATTTTTTTCCCACAGTGCAAGGAAGAATGTCTTAAATTTCGATCTGTTTCTCATACAAAGCTGTTGCACGACTTCTTAAGACTAACCACATAAGCAGTATGTACTTTTTTAATAGTAGATCTTGATAGCTCCTGGTTGCTTCAAAATATTTACCTTTCATGCTGCTTTGAAAAAAATAACAGCATAAGGGTGAGTAAAGGGTGAATTTGATCCATTATTTCTAAATTACCTCAACCATTAATTAAAATAACAAGTACTTTTAGTCAAGTTCTGCAATTACGTCTTTCTAAAATGAGGCCATTTCTATGCTATTGTGTCCTACAGGAAGCTAGTGATCATTAGCAGCCTAGAAAGCAGAGGGTGCTCTGAGCTGTCTGTGACAAAACATATTTCCCTGTCATATACCCAAGAGCTCTCTAAACATCTGAGTCCACAGCAGAGCTTTACCCTCACAGTCACAGCAAATCTAATCAAATGGTTAAATGAATTCAATGAAATAGATAAATGAATTCAATTAAATGTATAATAAAAATCAAATGAGGTTATTACAGATTTATTTAAACCCTAAGATGTGTAGAGGATGATGTATTTGTAATATACTTCGGGATACCCTACTGTAGTTGGTTCTGTATCAAATGAGCTGTAATGGATCAACGCCAGGCCCGTAAAGTTGCGGTCTGGCAGACATCCTTGGCAAACACTCCCTGCAGTAGGTCCTTGCTGACATACAAGTAAAACGACACCCCAAAGAGTTCAGCTGCTGCCTTGCTCAACATAAATCAACACAGCTAGCCTGTAATTGAGACATTATTGGATAAATTCAACTAAATGTTTTTTTTCTTTCTCAATTTTGTTTAGCTCTATATTTCTGTCTTCACAGCTGCTGATTTTCTTTTGTTCTGCAGCAAAATGAGGTGCATAAAATGAATAAATTATATTGTATAGTTTATTATACATATACAAATAAATACACCAGCTACAGGGAATGTTCTCAGGACTTTGGCTATATGTTCTCAAAACATCAGCACTAAAATGTTATTTATATACCATTCATGCAATAATTTAATTGAAATGTTTCTAACTTTTTTGTTACTACTTACTACTTGCTTTAGAACGTTCAGTGAACATTCAATGGTAACATTGTCATAATGTTTGTAAAATAATAAAATGGAATGATAAAATGGAATGTTCTCTTAACATTTGTATAACCAAGAAAAAAAAAATCCCTGGGCATTTTGAATGTTCAGAGAACATCAGAAATAACATTTTCATAACTTAATGGGTATCTTAGAACATACACTATATTGCCAAAAGTATTGGGTCGCCCCCTTCTAATGAACAGGTTTGACTACTTTAGTAATTTCTATGAGTACAAATCTTAATGTTCTATGAGTACAAATCTTAATTAAGGGGGGCGACCCAATACTTTTGGCAATATAGTGTATTTTTGTTAGATGGGATATTGGCTATATAAACATCCACATATCCTTCAGTGAGGAAAGCCTTGTCCCTCACAGGTCATTGGTGTTAATGTAGGCTGTGTTTAGCTTTAACCCTTCCAGTTTACATCAATCGCTCTCTGTCACACTCCTCCTGCCCATCAATTACACACTGAGTGTGTGTGCATGACCCACATTACTTGTGCACCTGAGAAGCTGACTAATGAGATTTTTTTTATGCTTTTCCATGAACATTCAGTCAGAATAAAACTGCAAACAAACAAACAAATGCATTTAGAATGTGAAATCAATGTAAATTGCTGTTGTCTCCCCATTTTATTTCTGCAATGTGATATATTTCAGAGTAAAAAAAGGCAAAGCATTAATTTTATCTATGAGGGACTGACTGGATCATGAGAAGTGGGTGTTTCTAGAATAGAGCTGTTTGGCTATTGGTTTACATGATCTAATAGTCCATGTGGGCTGAAGGAAACTTTGATTTTCCCTCAGAATTTTTTATTCAGAATAACATGCGCATACAATAGTTCACAAAAAGAAATTTCCATTTTGATTTCACATAGGGTCAATATGTTTTAATTTTATTTTATTTTATTTTATTTTACATAAATTATGCACTATTCAGAATTGGTCAAAAGTGGACATCTTCAAAATAAAAAATCAATCAATCTTTGACATTTGCAATTTATCATCTGTATATAAATTGTGCTCACTGAAAAAAAAGGTAATCTAAAAATGGTAACATCTACATGGTTTTATATATGTCAAGAATATTATTTAATTTCACAGAATCAACTTAAATACATTAATTTACACCACTTTATATGGGTTAAATTGGGTAGATATAGCTCTTTAAAACCCTCATCCGTCCCTCGGGTCAAAATGACCCGAGAATTTTTTTCAAAGATTTTTTAAAAATCGAGCGTTGATCGCTATGATACAAGACTTCTGGACTTTTGTCACACTTGCACCAGGAACACACACACAAAAAAATGGAGCGGATTCGAAGATGTTAAGTGGGTGTTACAATTTGACCTGGAGCCAAAAAAGCATAGAATTGATTAAAAAACTGAGGATTTTTTTAATTGAATTTAGTCACACTTGATCACAGAGCACACACAAAAGAATTTGAGTCGTTTCGATGATTTTATTTGGGTGTAATAAAAAAGCTAAAAAAAAGTGCCCCCTGTGGGTCAATTTGACCCGGTCCATAGGAATCAATGGAATTTCTGAAAAAAAAAACAGTATTTTTTTTTTTTGAGGATTTTTTTTTTACCGTACAAAATCTGACACAATCCAGAAAAGATGCATACCCAAACGAAGGGCTGAGACTGCAGAATGTCCTCAATGCAGAAAAAACTCTCATATCCATACACACAGGCACACACACACACACACACACACACACACACACACACACAAACACACATATGGTACACACACTCCCATAGACATGCATTATAACACAAATAATGTTTCTGCTGGGAATTTTTTTGACCAAACACAGTTAAATTTGAGTGATGAGGTGAAGACCAATCATTTGATATCATATTTGTATTTTTAAATTTATCTTTTATATTTATTACATATTTATGAAAAATTATGGATATGCATATGTTTGGATTAAAATCCAGTGTAAATTTGTATTTTTTTTTTTTTTACAAAATATAAATTTTAAAATGTTTTTATATATATCTGAAAGCCTTGATATAAGTCTGAAAGCTAAATGAAGCCTCAAACTGGTGTAGTTTTCAAGATTTCACTCTTAGAGATCAGTTGAGAATCTCCATAGGATTCAATAGGCCTATCTAGTGGCTGAAAATATAAATGCAATTTTTGTCATTTTTCACAGCCAGATGGCCTCAGAGACACTCAGTGACCCAGTTCCTGATGGATAATGATGTTTAAAGTAGAAATTGTGTCTTTGTTTGTTTTTTTTGGTGAAATTATGTATGCAAATATGCTAATTTGCATACAAAAATCCAGAATTTAAGGAAAATAAAATAAAAAATCACCAAAAATGTTAACAAAACCTACATAAATAATTAGAAAAAAAAAATAAAAAAAAGATTAAAAAAAAAAATTTCAGGACTGAAAAAAAAAAAAACTGTAGCGTTGAAGGCCTTCGGGTCATTTTGACCCACGAGGGACTCTTTTGTTATAGGTTGGGGAGGGACGGATGAGGGTTTTAAAGTAATAATTACTGGTTACCACCAGTACACTTAATTAAAAAATTTTCTTTTTGAAAAATTAGTCAGATATAAATGCAAGTGATGCAATACTCTGCACCTCCTGCACTATAGCGTGCAATGTCATGCTGTGCTGTGTGCCTGTGGTTCTTCTGGAAGTGCCTGCAAATGTCAGCTGTTGTTGAATTATTCAGTAAAACAAAATAAATATAACATCTCAAGGAAGCAAATTTGTTTGTATAATATGTCAGCAGATGATTATTCTTCATACTTAGAAGCACTTAATACACAGTAACAAAGTAAATAGAATTTAAAGAATATACATAATAAACCATCTCCATCCAATTAAACTGTAGGCTATATAAATAAATCTAACAAATGGAATTCATTGATTTAACTAAACTCTATTCACCAGTTGATCAGCTGCAACCTTGTCAGGTGTCATGCTTTGAAGGTTTTGTAGATGCTTTGATTCATTTTTACACAGTCATGCTGTCTCCCTCTCTATTCTGAGAAAGAACGATACTGTTGTACTGAGCTTGCGTGATGCTCAGTGCCGTAATTTCGGCAAGGCCTTGTTCAATAATTCAGACTAACATTTTCTCAGAGCACAGTGGTTCAAGATCCCAGTGTTGCAGCAAGCATCAGCCTGCCATTATTACGCCTCACTGGACTAAAGGTAACAGCCATCCAACCCCCAAACTCACTAGAGAGAAAGAGAAATTGAGAGAGACTCACATCAGTGCTGAAAGTCCACCACCCCCTCAAATGAAAACTTCAAATGTGTGTTTGAAGTGGATGTGGGAGTGAAGCAGCAAAGAATGAGGTCCATTTTACATTGAGCTGTCCCATCTTATTTTTTTATTTTTTTTTTCAGTTCAAAGGGTGTGTAGTGCAAAAATAGACCACAAAACCAGTCATAAGAGTCAGTTTTCTGAAATTGAGCTTTATACATAATCTGAAAGCTTAATAAATAAGTTTTCCATAGATGTATGGTTTGTTAGGACAATATTTGGCCAAGATACAACTATTTGAAAATCTGGAATCTGAGGGTGCAAAAAAATCAAAATACTGAGAAAATTGCATTTAAAGTTGTCCAAGTGAAGTTCTTAGCAATGCATATTACTGATAAAAAATGAAGTTTTGATATATTTACGGTAGGAAATGAAACTTAATATCCTAATGATTTTTTGGCATAAAAGAAAAATCGATAATTTTGACCTATAAAATGTATTTTTGTCTATTGCTACAAATATACCCGTGCTACTTATGACTGGTTTTGTAGTCCAGGGTCACATATTACAAACAAATGACACACATAGATAACGAATAATTTTGACAGGATAGCAATATTATGGATTAAGGACTGGTATTTAATGGTTTAAACACGTTAATGATAGATTTGTTTATTACAAACAGACAGTTTTTCACTTCACAAGGCTGTAATTGTGTGAATTACTTGTGGATTATTGTGATGTTTTTATCAGCTGTTTGGACTCTCATTCTGACGGCACCCATTCACTGCAGAGGATCCATTGGTTAGCAAGTGATGTAAAGCTAAATTTCTCCAAGTCTGTTCAGATGAAGAAACAGACTCATCTACTGTACATCTAGGATGGCCTGAGGATGAGTACATTTTCAGAAAATTTAATTTTTTTGGTGAGCTATTAATGAAAGTTTTCCAGAGGGTTTTACCAATGTTCTACCAATAGGCTACCTGAAGTATCTTTTTATTTTTACACTGATGAATATTTGTTTGAGTAACAGCTATTGTTAATTTCCCTCATTAGCGAGCAGGAACTGGTAAAATCAAGGGAATTTGTTTTCCCTGGTGTTTAACATTGAATAAAAATGATTATTATTATTATTTTTTTTTTTTTTTACCTCCATCTTCATCTTCTTTCAGGCTTATTTTTCACTCTTTTTTATTTACTAAATCCTTCACACAGTTTTGTTTATCCCTTTCAGACTGGTTATTGTGCGACTTTCATTATGTTTCTCAAGTGTCACATCTATTTTCTCTCACTATAGAACTGTAGTTGTGTGTAAAGTTGTTTTTCTCTCTGTAGTTATGCAAATCTCAATAATTAATGTGTTAGGTTGAACAGATGAAGCTGAAAACACCTCCAGCGATACAGAGAGAGAAATTTCTTTTATTTTTGTTCAAGTTTCCAAACATTCTAAAAACGTTCCTTGCAAAAAATAGATGTTAGGAATTATTCTGGAGGGGAAACATTGAAACACAAAGCTTTTGAAGTGAACGGCACATATGTTTCAAGAAACCTCAGATTAAACATGATGTCACCCTCTTTTTGAAAGCTGATCCAAATATAAGAGCATTTGCAAAATAATAAATATAAAAATGATTTCATTGGTTTATTTTGATCATATCTGTGTGTGGCCTGTGGTGCAAGATCAGCGTTAGTCAGGTCAGCAGACATTTATATAGAGATAATGAATTATGCATACGTGGTTGGAAGTAGGATCTATTTGTCATATTAATGTGTCAAGCTAATTGACTACACACAAACCACAACTCGGTCGTAATTCTAGTCATAACTGTCTTTTTCATAATGCAATTCCTATATGTATGGATTTGGATACATTTATGTGTATTTCTGTTGACATAATATGACATTAATATACCAAAGTTTTCATATCAGTGGTCAACACCACACATACAGTATATCAGGAACATCAAAAGGAGACACATAAAATTTGAATGCTAATGCCCGTCAGAATCTGAGTTTCAAATTTAATTTTCTCTCTCATCCACCCACCTCTTCCCAGTCTCGACCCCCCGCCCAATTCTCTCTTCCTCGCTCTCCTCCCCTGAGAAAATATGCAATAGGAAACATCCATGGAATGAATGAAAAAATGGGACACCAAACAAAGACATTCTTTACCTTATTACCTTATTGGATTAATTTCCTCTTTCTGCACATCAGAAAACCAATTTATTATTCAAAGCCACAGAGACTTTTAATTATACAGGTTATTTAATCAAAATCACCTACTGCATTGTAGGGAAGGGCATGTATTTGATTGTTAGAGGAAGCACTATTGATCTGACAAAAGATTAATGGATGTTCAGACTGACAGTAATTAAACTCTGTCAGCTCTGCTGTTGCCTTGTAGCAAGTCTTCATTATAAGACATGAACATGCATGCAAACACATTCTAGGTACAGAAAAGTGGTCACACACACACACACACACACACACACACGTTTACTTAGCTATCCAAATGGGGACATTCCATAGGTGTAATGGTTTTTATACTGTACAAAGCGTATTTTCTATCTCCCTACACCAACCCTACACCTAAACCTACCCCTTACAGGAAACTTTCTGCATTTTTAGATTTTCAAAAAAACTTTGTTTAGTTTATTTTTAAACCCATTTTACAAATGAGGACGTCCCCAAAGGGAGGTTTTTGGAGATTTTGTCAGGTTTACCTCACTTTTGGGTACAAATTTGTCCCCAAAATATGGTTAAGTAGGTACACACACACACACACACACACACACACACACTCATTCACACACACACACGTTTCCATGTTTTATGGGGACATTCCATAGGCGTAATGGTTTTTATACTGTATAAACTGTATATTCTGTCGCCCTTCACCAACTCTACACCTAAACCTACCCCTTTCTGCATTTTTAGATTTTCAGAAAACTTCATTCTGTATGATTTATATGCTTGTTTCCTCATGGGGACCTAAAAATGTCCCCACAAGGTCAAAATTTAATGGTATTCCTTTCCTTATGTGGACATTTGGTCCCCATAACGTGATAAATACCAGGTACACACACACACACACACACACACACACACTGGCACCCACCCCCCACCCCCCAAAAAAATCCTGTCTTCCATGTTCCACCTCCTTCCACCAGCAGTCCAATCTATTTTCACAAATAAAACTGCCACTGTAACAGTTTTAGCATACAGAGTCATAAAACGTCCCAGCGCATGTCAGATCACTGCATGGAACGAAGCCATAACACTTCCTCATAATGAAACCACGGGAACAGGATTAAGAGCAGGCTTATCGCTGACAGATTTAAAATGCTTTTTCATCAGAAATGTTACCAACAGCCAATCCATCTGACCTAGCAACATACACGTATTCACTACATAAATGTTTAACAGAGATAAAGTTAGCTGATGTTTAAAGGGATATTTCACCATCATTTTTTTAGTATGTCATCATGTACTCACCCTCATGTCATTCCAAAACTGTATCTCTTTGCAGAACCTGATTTTACCAAGTGCGACATGTTCCTGGATCAACATCTTTGTTTACCCTGGAACAACATTGTGATTAACCAATCAGATTTGAAGAACCAATTTATAGTTTTTGGGAAGTTTAGGCTTACAATCAGTGTTTGGTGCTTGTACATCAGTGTCATTCATCTATCATTTCCTCTGATTTTAGGGATTAGTCATGGCTAAGGTTAGGTTTAGGTGTAGAGATATGGTCAAGATTAAATTTTTTTTGATTAAAATGTTGTTCCAAGGTCAACAAAATATGTTGACCTAGGAACACATCTAACTCAGCAAAATCAGGACATGCGTATGTCTTTTGTTCATCTGTGGAACATTAAAGAAGGCATTTTGAGAAATGTCTCTGTGTTTTTCCAACCAACAGTAGTCAATGGGCTCCAGTGTTTTTTGTTCCCAACACTTTAATAATCTCTTCTAAAAATATTAATCTTCTAAAAATCACTCTAAAAATATATCTTCTTTTATGTTCCACAAAGGAAAGAATGTAGTCATATTCCCTATATTCACTATATTTCATACTATCCACTGTTTGCAAACATGGAGGTAATCTATTTCCTGTGAATATTAGCGAGACTTCTGATTCATTATCCACTATAGGTAAATGACTAAGAATAACCAAGCGCAATAAACTTTTGCGCTAAGTGTGTTGTTTATGATTACATTTACATTTATGCATTTCGCTTCTATCCAAAGTGACTTACAATGGAGGAACATTAGCAGTTTGTCACAGAGCTAACAATATTTGTAGTGTACAATGCCAGGTTAATTACACAACTAAATTAGCAAACAAGCGGCGTGGAAGAGGTGTGTCTTCTTGAGATTGGCAGCTGATTCTGAGTGTGGTTTTAGAGAGTGTCTTTGTGCCTCATTGTGAAGGAACAGCAAGGCCTGGCTTGTTAAGCAACCATAGCTGGCAGGAGATTAGATCATTTAAATAATAGATTACTTATTATTAATAAAATAAATTAAATAATATGATAATGAATACAAGTTTGCACTATCAAGCAGCACAACGGACTGTTTTTGTATAGCTAAAATAACTCTAAGTGCTTAACAGAAGCCTTGCACATTCTGTTCAAAAATGGCCATACCCACTCTTGGTAGGTTTGGTTTTATTAAAATGAACTCTGGTGCAATTGCTCTGTTAGTAGAGTGCATTTAAATAAGCATGAATGCTGTCACTAAACCTTGCACCAAACAAGCTTTCAAGCTAACTTCTGCTGATAAATGAATGTAACATGGACCAAATATATCTAAACTAACCAAAAACAGGATGTGATGCCACAAGATGCAAACCAAAAAGGACAGAATGCTCAAGCTGGTTCTTCTTGTCATATTTAACCTATTACAATTTGGTACTGGCATTGGAACTGTTGTCCCCTTACAACAGATCTCCATGTGTGCAACAAAGGATTTCATTCTGCTGCTTTGACTCCTTTACACATTTATGAGCTTTGTGACTAATAAACTGGTAAAAAAAATACCACCATATCTAGATACATACAACAAGTGCATTTAGCCCAGCTAAGCAAACCAAATGGATTAAATGTATCATTTTTTTTGGTCCAGACCAAAAGAACCAGACTTCAAGGGTAAACACAGTCTCGCTTTAAAAATATAAAATAAGGTGTATATGATCAATTTTTTTTTTTCAATAAAAGAGGGGAAAAGCTTGTGTTACAGGAAGATTTGTGTGTGTTTATGTGGGATACGTATGTGCTATGGTGCCTAGCAAAACCATTCAGAGCTGCTGGGAGCCACACCCTGCCAGCCCAGCAGGAGGTCTTTGATCACAGGAGGAGAAAGAGAGAGAGAGAGAGAGAGAGAGAGAGAGTGGGGGATGTTTGCCCTGACACCTAGAGAGAACACATCAGACTAACCCAGCGAGGTAACAAAACAAGGACATAAAAATATGACCTAGACACATATATAAGATGCACAAAATACAGAGAATGAACTTCCTCAATCTGCATACACAAACACATAATGCACCATCAGTGTGTGTAGTACTGAAAAGCATTCTTCACATCATTATGTTCACTACTGTGTGCATGCACTTTGATGGGTTAAATGCAGAGGACAAATTCTGAGTATGGGTCACCATACTTGGCCACACACCACTTCCCTTTCCTTTCAGTTTTCAATGGCAATAATATAACTACTACACCATCTGTTGGTCAGTTGGAACATGCAATATACTACAAATTCGATAAATGATGCTATTTTCAATAATGTGTTTTAGAACAGGGTATTATTTGCTACAAAACAAAACAAAACAAAACAAAACAAAACAAAAAACAGTATATTGTTATAGTCCAACCCAGTCATTTACCTGCCTGGATTAATTCAAATCAATTATAATTAAAACAAATGAACCGAATGAGTCAATTGCCACAAGATAATGCAAACAGGCTTCTGTTCTAGCCAGTTCAGCCTGGTGAATATTGAGTCTGTTTTCATCATGGTATCTATAATTGCATGCCTATGAGAAAATGAGGAACTGCCAGTCAGAATGCAACAAATAGGATGCGATTTATGTGATATTGAGGCAGCATGGACTACTGAGATGACTGAAGCTTTATGGGTTCTGTTCGGATTTACCGTTTTTTTCTCTCTTTTTTTTTTTTTTGGTTTAGATCATATGTGACCCTGGATGACAAAATCAGTCTTAAGGGTCATTTTTTCGAAATTGAGATTTATACATCATCTGAAAGCGGAATAAACAAGCTTTCCATTGATGTATGGTTTGTTAGGTATGGTTTGTTGTTGTTAAAGTTGTTTAAGTTCTTAGCCATGCATATTACTAATCAAAAATTAAGTTTTGATATATTTATAGTAAGAAATTGACAAAATATCTTCATGGAACATGATCTTTACTTAATATCCTAATGATTTTTGGCATAAAAGAAAAATCGATAATTTTGATCCATACAATGTATTTTTGGCTATTGCTACAAATATAACCGTGCAACATAAGACTGGTTTTGTGGTCCAGGGTCACATATGTCCTAAATATATACTGTAGGCTACCTGCAGAGCAACTTAAGTAAAAGTACATATTAAGACATATTTACTAAATTGAAACGGTCCAGAAATACTGTATATTATTAATGTGAAATCTTAAACTGGTATGCCAGTCCATAACGAGCAAACCCTTCATGTTTTTATCTGTTTGCATCACTGTGGTCATTCTAGATTTAATGAACAACAACAAAAAAAACATTCTTCTTGCAATTTAATCATTATGCTTACAGTTTGTACTTTTCCTTCAACACTAGCATATTGAAAATGAAATCATTTCATTTTATTCAATGAACAGATGATTCATAACTAGATAATACTTAGCATATGTGCATTCACTGTAATGACAGAGAAGAACAAGCTCCTCCAGCTGAATCTGCTTCCTTTCAAGGTTTTTTCCTTCCACTACCTAAACATCTTGTGCAGGTTTTTCCTTGCCACAGTTGACTTTGGTTTGCTCTTTGGCTTTAAGGCTTTAGACATTTAT
The DNA here is from genome assembly GCA_021397915.2 of Tor tambroides. NCBI lineage: Eukaryota > Metazoa > Chordata > Actinopteri > Cypriniformes > Cyprinidae > Tor > Tor tambroides. The sequence goes on from JAFVLL020000659.1 coordinate 12,790, forward strand.
TTATGATTGTTTGTATAGCTGCACATGAACATGGCTTGTGAAAAGTGCTATTCAAATAAAACATCTTGACTTTGATAAGAACAGTCAAATGAATAAATACAACATGAACAGGAATGAATTTGAACATAAGGGACTGGATATAGGAAGGATGCCGTTCTCATCTTGATAACAATAATCTGAACACTGTCATGACATTTTACAGATATAAAGACCAAATACGAAGAGATCAATGTTCATTTTTGTCTGTGATGCAATGCATATCAAAACATTTGGCAAGGACATTTGAATTTAATGAATTGAAATGGTTTCCTTACAAATAAATAAATAAATAAATTGTATTATTATTCCTTAAAAATCTATAAATACAGATAGCGATAAATATCAAGAAATAATCACAGACACGAGTGTTATTTTTCTGAATATCAGCATGACGGTGAACTGTCCTTTGTTTAGAACTGTCTCAACCGTTGCCATCAACAAATCTTTTAACATTTCCATGAACTGATTAATAGATCATCAGACAGTTAACAGAGCTGAACAGATTAACAGTGATGTGATAAATTTAAGATATAAAGTATTCCTCCCTTTGAAGATACTGCTCCTTTGAATAGATATGAGAGACATGGAACTGAATCATGAAGATCCAGATTTATGTAAACCTTCACAACTATTGAAAAACATGTTTAGGTCAAAGAATCTCAATATTGAGCACAGATCAGTGTGTATGGTGGTTACGGGCTTGAGATCAGTGGTTTTTATGTGTGTTCAAACTAGAAAATATTACATCCTTTCACAATAATGTCACAGAATAACAGCCTAAGATGTTTACCATAGTGCCAAAATAGTACCATATTTTCTTTTTGTGTCGCATTTTAGTTAAATGGTCTGTAATCACTTATTGTTATACAATAAAACAACAAAATGACATCCATAATCTGTAAATTTGCAACATGAATAAAACTAGGCTGGGAAGTTTGTACAAAGGAGATATAGTTCCACATATTCGAAATGGAGATATTCCCATCTTTTAAATACTTCGTTGTGTGTTTCTGACAGCAATGTTTTCAAATAAAGTTAGCTCTAAATGAAGTCCAGGCTTCACTGTGTCAATGATCTGCACACTCTATGTCACAGTCTATGATCTAAGATGATTGGGTAAAGGAAACCTTAGACATTATGGTTAATATTGCATCCATTAGTGAGTGTAGGTCAGAGTGCATTGAGGATTTCACTTTCATTTAACTGCTCTGACAGTAACTGGTCTTCAAGAAAAGACCAAATGTACTTCTGTAATGGATTTAATGCCCAGCAGATGTCAGCAGAGTTATTAAACAAAGACGGCAAGGATTCACTGTCAGGCCTAATAACCCTTTCTGAGCTGACAGACCTCACAATGTCTCAATTTAACACACAAATGAGTTTCCTTGTGCCACTGCCAATATTCCATTTATACTTGATCGGAAAATAAATAAATCAAAGTGTCTATGATGAAATCTCTCCCTCCCTCCTCCTCCCTCATTTATTCCATTTTGATTTTATCCTAGTTTTCACTTGGCTTCTCTTGCCAGATGGTGACTAGTTTCATCACTCTAATCAGTTTAAGAAGAAAAGCTGTTCATTTTCATTATTTACTGAAAATCAGTGTTGGTTAATTTTACACAGATTGTTTGGTAAATATGACTCATTTGTAGACTGACATCAACATGTGTTCATTCAATTTTCCCAAAATAACGCAATAAAAAAGTTATTAAGGCGTATTAGCAGGTCGTTTCCTAACGCTGAGGAAAAAAAGGGAAATGACAAAATCAACCTACCTCATGCTCCCCTACTAAGCCTAAATAAACTGCGAGGATCTCCCTGCACTGCATATTTACGAGCTGGGCTCCCCAACGGCCAAGGCATTTCCCTGGAAACATAAGGGGGGTATGAGAAATACCACTCAATAGGCTGCAGGAGAAAAGAGGACCCCACACCAACACTGCTTTTCATAGGTATGTGTACACACATACACACACTCACACCAACTGCTAATGCTACACACTATCCTGCTGAAGTACACACACTTGTATACACATAGAAACTCACAGCTGTAAGGAAACCACAAAGACATCACAGATGGCTATTTTTATGTGCATGTACTGATGCATAAAGACATTTTTAGGAGTGACACCTCACCTACTAAATGTTATGGTGTGTGGTTCAACCACCAGGAGCATCAACGTGGCCAAATTAAACATTTCTTCCATTCAGAGAATACTTGCATGTAAGCATGGCATCACTGGCTATTTCCGAATATGCATACTTCCCTATTATATGAGAAAAGAGTAGTATGTTTGAATTCATAGTATTCATAAACCAATAGGCAAAAAACGCCCAGATTCTGTCCAGTGAGGTCATAGGTGAGATGATTTCTGAATGGCAGTGAAGTGATGCAACTGACACTGGTAGGTCACATGACAACAACAGCAACATGGCAAATGTAGTACGTCCAGATGACATTCATACTATATAGACTTTAATTTTCTAGCAGTCACAAAGTAGTCAAAAGAATTACCTATTCAGAGAGTATGCAACTTCAGATACAGCCGACAAACATAGTATGTTTATATTCATGTTGCACACACTCATACTATATAGAACATAGTTTTACTAACAGTCATGAAGTAGGCAGGTTTCTTATATATATATATACAAAAAAAAAACCTACTTAGTGAATTCAGACACAGCCCCAGGGTGCATCTCATTTAGATTCCTAGTTGCTTTTTCTGGGCACTAATCAGGGTGTTAGCCATTTTAAAGGCTGTCTTTAAAGCGAAATCCTGGAACGTATACAGGAAGCGTTGATGCTCACTATGTTTCTTTAACAGAAATTCTAAAGCAAAAAACATGTATCATATGAGCCAATTCAATAAATAGTAAAGTATTTTTCATACTGTACTTTAAACAGCACAAATAATAATTAATTTCAGATAGATATTAATCAGACCTGTTGTCAGTGGTGACGTTTTACAACTTGAGTATGTATGCTGCTGGAAATTAAGTCATCAGTGTCCCAGTCGGTCTGTCCCAAAACCCCGAATGCACTGCGTACAGAATTGCATACTGTCTAGTAAGTACTACATTTGTTATGAAAATTACTTTGCAGCTGTTAAAAAACTATCATGTCATGTGACCTATGGCATTCTCAAATCCTGTCCCATGGCCTCATGGGATAGAAAAGTGTCCACATTGTACTACTTGGCTCATATACCCTCATCCCTATGCCCTAATCCCTTCAAAGGGTTTACCCTCCGGAGTGAGAGCTTCAAAGGGTGTAGAGGACCAAACAACTGTTTCTTGAAGTGCCCTTCTGCATCATCATCCCGTGCCCATACGGAGGCGCCGTCACCATGGAAAAAATCTGTGCAAAGGATCATGGTGGCTCGAAGTGTCCATCAATTGTACCCTTCGAAATCCTTCATTCCAAAGGGCCCTTTAAAGTGGCCAGTTTTGAGCACTTCAGTTTGGAACGTCCATTCAATATGGCAGCCATGATTGTTTTCACTCTGAAGTGGCCTTCGGAGGGCAATATATCCCGTTTGGAACGCACCGAAAGACTACTGATTTTTGCCTACTATTTAGTATGTATATTTGGACACTGAGCAGCATGCATTTTTGGCCACTTGAGAGCATGTGCATGTGACAGGAAGTAAGTTCTGAAAACATCAAAGCTCAAAAAAATTCCACCATTCATGATGTTCAGGAACTTAAATTGTCTGAAATCACGAGATTTCAAGGAATACGTTCCAGTTTTAAATTAATTAGATATTACATATGATTTGGTAGTAAAACACAATGTTGCACAACTTCTTTTTATCATTTAATTAGTAGCAGCACTATTAAATTCAGTCATCTGTTAAATAGAGACTACTAAACAGACATTTAGAAGTTTATTAGAAAGTGCAAAGCATTGAAAATCAAAATGGGTAAATAAAGCACTGTTTATTTGCATTTTTGTAACACTGTGTTGTAAGTGCGTCCCATTGGGTAAAGTTCTACACACACTTAAACACTTGAGCCAAGTACAGAAAACGTCATGTAAGTTGGTCAAAGACTGCAAGTGTGCAGGCACGTGTACACATAGACATCAAAGGGCAGGGACATGCACAGACATTTTGAGGGGCAGGGGCTCAAGTGGAAAAAAGGGCACTTCTCATATTTATTTTTTTTCTAAACAAAACGTTAAATATATTAGGGGTGTGCGATATTGACAAAAAATCTCAATATTTTCTGGGATTTTACCGATAGCGATAATTTTGCTGAGTGTGTTATTGTGCTGATATCTTAAGGACTACCGTGGACAGCTGACTCCTAAAGTTTTTGATATCTTTCATATTCTTTGTGGTGGTCAGTTCAAAGCAGTGATAGAAATTAATCTTTTCCAATAAGTTTAAGTTGATTTTTTTTTACCTTTTATGGGCTTTTTTTTTTTTTTTTTTAC
>JAFVLL020000663.1:0-24526 GCA_021397915.2 Tor tambroides
TGTACAGGGAGAAGAGCAGTGGGGATAGAACGCAGCCCTGAGGAGCTCCAGTGCTGATCGTACGGGTGCTGGATGTGTATTTTCCCAGCCTCACTGGGTGCACATTCAATTGACACTTCTGAAGTGCACATTCAGTTGACACTTTACTGTCCCATGAGGCCACATTAGAGGATTTATGAATGGCAATGCAGCGATGCAACTGATGCTGGTAGATCACGTGATAGTAATAACACGGTGTAGTATGTTCTAATTTCATTCGTACGACCCATATTCATATCATATACAGTAGAACGTAGTTTTTAACGGTTTGTCCACACCAAGATGCGTGTTGTAGGTGGTTGCTATTGTGTTCATGGTTGCTAGAGAATTGCTTGTTGATTTCTAAGAAGTTTAGCTCATGCTATTTTCAAAAATGAATGTGCAACAGTGATTTAAAGGTTTGAACCTGCATTTGCTTGGTAGGCGAAAAACATACACACTACACACAAAGCCCCCTAAGTGTGGCTGTAGTTTGTGTGTGTATAAAGCAGAATTTAGTGTGTGAGTAATACAGGAGGACAGGGTTGTGTGTTGCTCATAAACGAGTTTGTCTTCTCTACTCCGTCTCTGTATGGGAAAGCCTTATTGAACATCACACGCATTCCCCCTACAGTTTATAGCTGAAATCAGCACCTTTTAGAATAACCATCTATTCTGCTCTCGCCGGATGGACAGAAGCAGAGAGAGGAGAAGAAATAAGAGAGAGAGAGAGAGAGAGAGAGAGAGCAGGATGATCTTCCTTGTGTCCTGTTTTCTCTTTGAACTGAGAACAATGAATTTGTTGAGTCTGACAATAGAGTGTTTTTCGCTGTTCATGTCTGACTTGATGCCACTATAATGACCAGATGCTATATATTTGTGAATGCAAAATTGAATTTTCAAAGCAGCATTGTATTGAAATCTCTGTTCTTTTTATTATTCTTTATTATCTATTATTCTTTATTTATTATTATTTTTGCAAATAACTGTCATTTCAAATGCGTTCTGACTTTGTTTTGTAGGCTATATAAAAATCATATATTTTTTTAATAATAACATTTGAAAATGTCATAAATTTATGAAAATGTTCACCCTTCAAAATCTAACTGACAGTAATGTCACTTGTAATATTTGCATATTGAATAAAGGCCTGTTTACACCAAGAACAATAACTATAAAGGTAACTATAGTTCTTATGCGCCAGAGAAACAAGCGTGCAGCCATCTTTAGAATGTCTTCTTTTATTAACTTCCGTTTTTGCAGTAGCTTTGTATAGCTATTTCTGCAGCACTGCTGTCAAAAGTACTAATTAGCTGGTGAAGTAGCCTAGATTTACATATTATAGAGTTAACGAAATTTGTCATGAGCATTGTAATGTTTGAAGCGGATATCATAACAAATGTCAGTATACCTGAACGTTTTAAAACGAGCGCTTCATTCATAAATCCGTAAGATCTTACCTTCATGCTGTGGAAATACAAACCGGAAGACAGAAGACAATTTGCACAGTGCTGAAAGGGGGCGTGGATGCATAAGGTCTATGTTAGCCTCCACGCCAATCCACAGTAACTTTCTGTTTATTCTAATTCTTTGTGGTCTGTGCTTTAAATATTGGCATGCATTAAATTTAGGTGGATTCTGATTGGCTGTCAATGTTTTAATCGTTCATCAGCTGGAAAGAAAATCGTTCTGAAAGTGACTACAGCGATATGTTTTTATGGGACATCTTTAAGGCCCCTTCACACCAAAAACAATAACTATAACGATATTAGTGTCCACACCAAGACAATATGATGTTCTGTTTATTAAAGCGCAAGCTATAATTTTGCTGTCAGCTGGTTTAAATACTTGCGATTGTTAAATTCAGGTGGATTTTGATTGGCTGTCAATGTTTTTATTGTTCATCAGGTGAAAAAAAAGTTTCAGAAGTGATTTCAAGGACATTGTTGCTTTATTGTCTTTAGTTGGTCTCCTTTATTATTCTTCATGCATACTGAATTGTGATGGTCTTTACGTTTTTACATTTATTTATCAATTTATATAGCATATTGCTGAGTTTTTAATAATAATAATAATTACTATAAATATGCAATAAATATTTAATATGTTTACTTTTTCTTAAAGGAAATGTAAAGAAACTTTTAATGGTCAACATTTCTCGCCATCCTTACTTTAATTTCATTTCATAGTTGCATTTTGACTGTTCTGTTGTCTCTTTGCACCTTGTTCAGATAGTTACATCTCCCTCCATCTCCTGCTACCCTCCCCTCTCTCTCTGCCCTTGAGTTTTTCTATTACCTTGTGGAAAGCACCTCGCCTGGCATGACAAGCGCAGCGGATTGACACTAAATCAGAAATCAACGCTAGAGCTCAGCATGAAGGTCACACTCGCTCACACACTCGTCTCTATCTGAGAACACACGCGATTCGCTCATCTCTCTCTCTCTCTCTCTCTCTCTCTCTCTCTCTCTCTCTCTCTCTCTCTGTGTGTGTGGGTCACAGGGGCCCTGTGGGATTTTGAGAGGGGCTACATCTCTGTAAGGTGAGGTGATGGTAATCCTCAAATAATTACTCAGCATTCACACACTGAGTCCATCACTCTCACTCTTTTGAAGACCTAAGGGAAAATGTAGCCAGAGAAAAAGCTTAAAAGTATTACTTTAATCTGTTTACTTGATTATTCAATAGATGCCATGACATACGGTTGCCTTTATACTATACTGTTGCCTTTATGCGTGTGAATAATACATTTGGGAGAAGATCACAGACTTTAGTGATTGAATATACTGGATAACCTCGTTAGTGTTAGAGTATTACAAGCATGTACGACCGCAATAGGGTTTTCGAGTTGGTGTATACTGACATCTAGCGGTGGCATGATGACCAGCGACACAATTAAAAATATAATACTATAAAATAAGATTATTATTATTAATATTATTATTATTATTTTTTAAAGAAAAATATACATGGTATCATGGTTTTTATATACTACTATTAGAACAAAAACACAAGAACAACAACAACAACAACATATATATATATATATATATATATATATATATTCCCTTTACTTTTACTTTTAGTCATTTAGCAGACGCTTTTATCCAAAGCGACTTACAAATAAGAAAAAGTAACTAAAACTAAAAGTCAAAACTCTGTAAATACTATATACACACACACATTTAAGAAAATAAAGAGATTAAATAAAAATGACAAATGCATACAACAACATTTCAAAACTAAACATTTAAATGAAAACAAACAAAAAAATAAAGCTAAAAACAATTCAAAATATTAAAACAACAAAAGGTATGAGTATAATAATGCTTCTAACATAACACTAAGCCAAACACCAAAAAACAACGACATGTGTATGTACAGCCACGCACATATACATATACATATACACATACATACATATAAAAATAAATTCAATATATATATTATTTTATTACCATGTAGTATGAAGTACTAAAATAACTACAATTAAAACTAAAACTTAATAATCAACCAATACAGACATCAACACTGAGCCAAACACACGTTTTAAAACAACAACAACAACTTACTTACACATAGTAAGAAATGGTTATAAAAACTGAAACAGAAGTGAAACAAGTAGTAGGAAAGAGGAAAAATAAAAAGCGATACTTATATATATATATATATATATATATATAAACGTAATAAAAGGCAATGATCTACAAAATTTTACTTACAGAAATAATACGCATAATATCCCAGATTATGTTTTGTTTTATATATATATAATGAACCACAATACCAACAATACAGTTAGAAATATATTAATATAAAACAAGAATTTGCTTACAGAAAAAAAAAATTAAAACATATGCTGCTTCTTTTGTTTAAATTTGAAGGATAAACTGTAGACCTTTGGGGTTTTTCACTTCGAAAACACTGTGGGTCAGGTGTGTCCTCTAGAAGCTTCCGTAGCTAGTCACATGAGTTCTCAGATTGTTTGTAGTGAGCAGCTGATGTGAAGCTGTCATATATCATAGACGAATTTGGCCGAAAATTCTCTCAGAATGATTTTATATGAACATTTCCGATCATCGACGGTCATTTGACTCGTTTATCTGGTCTGAAGTGTTTTGGATCTAAAGCAGAACCGGCGCGGAACTGATACATTGTATCAGACGTGACGCGCCCTGTCAATCAAATCTTGTTACAATGTTTCGGTGTGTGACAGATGTAAATGTATTCCAATAGAGGTTCAGCTGACGGGACTGATTTTGTGTTTTAATAAAGCCTCTTAACATCAGGAATATCAACAGAACGCACCGCGCATCTCTGCCAGCCGGTTTCGCAACATGCAGCTACACTGATTTGTCTTGAGATTTATTTGCACACAAAATCCATTCGTTTGCATGTAAAGTCAGGTGGATTTTTAAAAGACCAACATGCTGCGGTGGTTTCTGGGAGGTCGGGAGGCGCAGGGAACAGTGGAGGTGAGTACAAGCCACAAAAAGCACAAGCAGCAGTGTATGTGGCTAACTCTTTTAAGGTTTATTTTAAGGTGTCCATGTTACATGTACTTACTATTACAATAACAAATTATGCATAATTACATGCAAGTAACCCTAAGACAAACCCTAATCCTAACCCTAACCATATAGTAAGTACATGTATGTATGTATATGTATATGTATGTAGTATGTATAATTACACTGTAACAAGGGCACCTTAAAATAAAGTGTAACCCAAAAATTATATGTGCGTATATATATATATATCCGTGAAACATTTTTTTGAAAGTTCTTTAAATTGTAGTTTTCAGTTTTACTACTTGAAAATGAGAAATTTTGGAATAATATATATTTAAAATATTATATTTTATTTAAATGTTTTTTTTAAATGATTTTATTTGTAGTTTTTTTAAGTAAAAAAAAAACTGGGTCAGACACAGGCCAAAAAAGATAAAGAGAAAAAGAAAAATACAGCAGCATTTAAACTGAAAGTAATTGAATTTTTGTTGATGTGTTTAAAAAAATGCCTGTAAAAATACATAGTTAAAAGGGTTATCAGCCATGCATTTTAAAAGTCACAAAAACTCCAGTTTTGTGGTACGACTTATAAGTCCATTATTTACCAATAAACAGAAGATGAGAAGCTGGTTTCAGTGTCCAGTTCTCCTAAAGACTGGTCTTCGAGTTGCAGGAGTGCAGAACATGTATCAGAGAGAAGGCCGATGCAGTCCAGCAAACAGCAGTCATTTCAGCACATTCTGAGCTAGATTGAAGCAATGATTCGTTTGTCTATTATATTCTCTCCGTGGGCAGAAGAGCGCAGCGCTGTTCATTGGGGAGGAACAGCCCAAAAACTGTTTCACGGAGATGCAGGTGCTGAAAGGACACTTTGACATTGTTCGATTTCTGGTGCAGATTGATGACTTAAGGTAAGCAATCCTCTTCTTCTGCCTCTGACCAGTGATTGACAGCTAAGACCGAGCCAGATCCTCTCCAAAAGCAAACTTACAGAGCGTGACAAGAGCTTAATCATCACAGCTTGAGGGAGTTTGGTGTGTGTGTGTGTACTTCGACATCCACTTGATAGTGTCCATCAGCTCTGGGCCTGTCCGTATTAACCACGTCTGCATGAAAACATCTGCGCTGGAGGCCTTTAAAAAGCTCATGTATATACAAACACACAGTGCAGAGCTTATTTTTGTTGAAGTGAGTTTGTGTGTGTGTGTGTGTGTTACGGCTGGCTGCTCCTGATGATCTCGGTGCAGGAGGAGTGTTTGAGGTGAGGTCAGTGTGCAGAACATCACTGATTGCTTTTAGAGTCCCGAGTCCTGTTTCTCGTCTCCGATCCCTTCCATACTTCCTGTATCTCATCCCTTTATCATAGTTTCATTCTTCTGTTCTTCCTGAGGACCATTCGTTTCTGAGCTCGAGAGGTCAAAGGTCACTTCAGAATCATGTGATTGTTAAAATCCAATAAGAGGAGAGGATCTGTCATAGTGCAGGCGTTGTTATATTTTGTGCTTTGTGGTTTCTTTTATTTAACCATTAAACTAGTTCATGGAAGTAAAGCAACATGCCAGGCTTTACTCAGCATCTGTTTTGTGATTGGCAGGTTTGCGTCTGCAGGTGACGACGGCCTGGTGCTCATATGGAATGTTGAGGTGAGCAGAACAGAACTTTATGAATATGCTAATTACATGTTAATGATATGGTAAATATAGGTCAGATAGGTCAGAAGTCAGCATAGTTGATTGTCTTTTGGCATAAATAATATTAACATTATTATTTAATATAATTAATAAATTATAATGATTATATATATATAATACATATAATAAATGTGTGTGTATATATATATATATATATATATATATATATATATATATATATATATATATATATATATATATATATATATATATATATATATATATATATATATATATATACACACACATTTATTAAATATATTATATATATAATAAATGTGTGTATATATATATATATATATATATATATATATATATATATACACACACATTTATTATATATGTAATATATGTAATGTGTGTGTATATATATATATATATATATATATATATATATATATATATATATATATATATATATATATATATATATATATATATATATATATATATATATATATATATATATATACACACACATTTATTACATATATTACATATATAATAAATGTGTGTGTGTATATATATATATATATATATATATATATATATATATATATATATATATATATATGAGACATATTATAACATTTTTATTTACACAATACTGTTTAGAATAATATAATATTATAAATATGGAAAAACAAATAAAAAATATTTTATGAGGTCATTTTTGTTTCATAATATGTCTGATTTTATCATGTATAATTTAATATATATATATATATATATATATGAGACATCATAATATTTCTAATAACATGTCTTTCTGCTATGGTTTCATCTTCGCTTCCTTCCCCTAAACAGTTATCATCTCTTGATGCTAACAGTGCTACTGATACTTTTTGTTCCACTCTGACATCTTGTTTAGACACTTTCTGCCCCTTATCTTCCAGGCCAGCCCGTACCACCCCTTCTGCCCCTTGGCTATCTGATGTTCTCCGCGAACATCGTTCTAAGCTCAGGGCTGCAGAAAGGGTATGGCGCAAATCACAAAATCCTACTGACCTTACTTTATATCTTATACTCCTCTCTGACTTCTCTGCTAATGTCTCCACTGCTAAAAGGTCATACTATCATGACAAAATTAACAATTCGCCTAACTCTCGCATGATCTTTAAAACATTTTCCTCCCTTCTTTGTCCTCCTCCTCGTTCATCAACTTTAACAGCTGACGACTTTGCCACATTCTTCATTAATAAAATTACAAACCTCTCTGCACAATTCTCCACACCACAAATTGTCAAACACATCTTACCAGCTAACATACACTCGTTCACATCCTTCTCTCCACTCTCTAAAGCAGAAGCCTCTAAACTCATACTTTTCAGTCATCCTACTACTTGTCCGCTTGATCCTTTTCCATCTCATCTCCTTCAAGCCATTTCTCCTGCAGTTGTACCTGCACGCACTCACATTGTTAACACATCCCTTCACATAGGAGTTTTTCCCTCAGCTTTTAAACAGGCTCGTATAACCCCACTTCTTAAGAAACCCACTCTTACCCCAACTCTTTTAAGGAGCTATAGACTGGTTTCCCTTCCACCTTTCATTGCAAAAACACTTGAAAGAGTTGTGTTCAAACAAGTCTTTGCCTTTCTCACACAGAACAACCTCCTGGACAGCAACCAGTCTGGCTTCAGAAGTGGACATTCGACCGAAACTGCCTTGCTCTCAGTTGTTGAAGCCCTAAGACTTGCAAGAGCAGCTTCCAAGTCTTCATTACTTATCTTGCTGGATCTGTCCGCTGCTTTTGATACAGTCAACCACCAGATCCTCCTGTCAACACTATTGAGAAAGGGCATCTCAGGAACTGCACTTAACTGGTTTGAATCTTACCTCTCAAATAGGTCCTTCAAGGTATCTTGGAGGGGTGAGGTATCCAAGTCGCAACATTTAGCTACTGGGGTGCCTCAGGGCTCAGTTCTTGGACCACTTCTCTTCTCTGTCTACATGGCATCACTTCTGTCATTCAGAAACATGGCTTTCCGTATCACTGCTGATGACACTCAACTCTACCTCTCATTCCATCCTGATGATCCGATTTCTTGCTGGATGAAGGAACATTACCTTCTATTCAACCTTGCCAAGACAGAACTGCTTGTAGTTTCAGCAAACCCATCACTTCATCACAATTTCACCTTCCAGTTAGACTCATCAACCATAACTTCTTCAAAAACACCCAGAAACCTTGGAGTTGTGATTGATGATAAGCTGAATTTCTCAGACCACATTGCTAAAACTGCCCGGTCCTGCAGATTTGCTTTATACAATATTAAGAAGATCAGGCCCTTTCTTTCGGAACATGCAACACAACTCCTTGTTCAAGCTCTTGTTCTGTCCAGACTATTGCAATGCTCTCTTGGCAGGTCTTCCAGCCAATTCCATCAAACCTCTACAATTAATCCAAAATGCCGCTGCAAGATTAATCTTTAATGAACCGAAAAGAACGCACGTCACACCCCTGTTCATAAATTTGCACTGGCCACCAATAGCTGCTCGCATAAAATTCAAGGCATTGATGTTTGCCTACAAAACCACCTCTGGCTCTGCACCCCTTTACCTAAATTCAGTACTTCAGACCTATGTGTCCTCTAGAAGCTTGCGTTCTGCAAGTGAACGACGCATTATTGTGCCATCCCAAAAAGGCACAAAATCACTTTCACTGACTTTTTCATTCATTGTTCCCACCTGGTGGAATGACCTGCCCAACTCAATCCGAGCAGCTGAATCCTTAGCTATCTTCAAGAAACAGCTAAAAACACATCTCTTCCATCTTTATTTGACCCTCTAACTCTATCACTCTCTATTCTAATTCTATTTTATCTCTGTCTTCATTTTTTTTTTTTTTTTTAAAAAACACACACACCCTTGACCCTCTATCAATTGCATATTTATTCTCTAACTGCTACTTTTTCTTTAAAAAAAAAAAAAACCTTGCCATGTGTACTGCCTTAGGAAAACCGAGACTTATCATATGCTTGCATGTTGTTGCTCTTTTGTTGATTTTGATTGCTTCTATTGTCCTCTTTTGTAAGTCGCTTTGGATAAAAGCGTCTGCTAAATAACTAAATGTAAATGTAAATGTAATAATATATAATATTTTCTTTATGACAAATATATATTATTATATTACTTTTGATGTTGAAATTACTTTTTAGAATTTTATTTACACAATATTACAAATATGGAAAAACAAATATAAAATATTTTGTTTCATTATTTATATATATATACAGTACAGGTCAAAAGTTTGGAAACATTACTATTTGTAATGTTTTTGAAAGAAGTCTCTTCTGCTCATCAAGCCTGCATTTATTTGATCAAAAATACAGAAGAAAAACAGTAATCTTGCAAAATGTTGTTACAATATAACATAATGGTTTCTGTTTTAATATACTTTAAAATATAATTTATTTCTGTGATTCAAAGCTGAATTTCCATCAGCCATTACTCCAGTCTAAAGTGTCACATGATCCTTCAGAAATCATTCTAATATGCTGATTTATTATTAGAATTATCAATGTTGGAAACAGTTGTGCTGCAAATGTTTTTTTGGAAACTGCGATACTTTTTTCAGAAGTTCTTTGATGAATAAAAGATTAAAAAGAGCAACATTTATTCAAAATAGAAATCTTTTCTAACAATATATAAATCTTTGCTATTACTTCTTATCAATTTAACACATCTTTGCTTAAAAGTTTTAATTTCTTACAAAAAAGAAAGAGTAAAAATTTACTGACTAACCTTTTGAACAGTAGTGTATATTGGTAGAAAAGATTTCTGTTTTAAATAAATGCCCTTCTTTTTAACTTTTTATTCATCAAAGAAACCTGAAAAAAATATCACAGTTTCCAAAAATATATTAATCAGCTCAACAGTTTCCAGCACTGATAATAAATCAGCATATTAAAATGATTTCTGAAGGATCATGTGACACTTTAGACTGGAGTAATGGCTGATGGAAATTCAGCTTTGAATCACAGAAATAAATTATATTTTAAAGTATATTAAAACAGAAACCATTATGTTATATTGTAATAACATTTTGCAAGATTACTGTTTTTCTTCTGTATTTTTGATCAAATAAATGCAGGCTTGATGAGCAGAAGAGACTTCTTTCAAAAACATTACAAATAGTAATGTTTCCAAACTTTTGACCTGTACTGTATATATATATATATATATATATATATATATATATATATATATATAATGTATAATTATATTTCTAATAACATAACAAACAAATATGCAATATTTTATGAGGTCTTTTTTTGTAATTTATCTGATTTTATCATGTATAATTTTATTTATGTACACTAATTTTCAGTGTGTTTATTCACGCTGTTTTATAAATATATATATATAAAATAAGTATGTGGAATTTTCTTATAAAATATGAGCTCAAAACATTTTTTGGTGTTTTGTAATTTTTGTTTTTAAGTATATATATATATATATATATATATATATATATATATATATATATTATTATTATTATTATTATTATTATTATTTTTTTTTTTTTTTCTTAAAATATGAGCTCAAAAAACTTTTGGTGTTTTATAATTTTTTAGTTTTTTTTAGTTTTAATTGTCCACTGCCATATAACTATATTACATTGACTGTGTGACCCCAACACTCAATATAAATGCAAAACCAGCAGTGTTTGTGTGTATGTGTTTCAGACTGGAGATTGTTTGTTGGAGCTGCGCGGTCACACACAGCAGATCACTGCAATGACATCATACTCCGTCATTAGAGGAAGAAACGCACACGCCGCGCTCATTACCGCATCTTCAGACCGCACACTCAGTGTATCCTTTACACAAGCTTCTGCTGAAGTGTGTGTGTGTTTAGTGTTGATGCTTTCCCTTAATTCTGCAGCAGTTATGGGATCCAGATTCAGGAAACCGAGTGCAGAATATATCTGATCTCCAGTCCTCAGTGAAGGTACAGTATGTGGTACATCTTCCCGTTTCAGTTCAGATGGCTGGGATTGTGTGTGTAAACAGGTCTGTTCCTCTTTCAGTGTGTGTAGGTGGATTTTGTGTGTTTGTGCACTGATGGATGTGTCTGTTTTTCAGTGTTTGCTGGTGTTGGATCGTTTGGACGTGTGGCTCTCGGGCGGAAATGAACTGTGTGTTTGGAACAGAGACTTTGAGCTGCAGAGTAAAACGCTTCATCACTGCGATGCAGGTACACAATCCACACACTACTTTCAGAAAGTCTCTTATGCTCACCAAGGCTGCATTTATTTAATCAACAATACAGATTAAAAATCAAAAATATCATTACAATTTAAAAGAACAGTTTTCTGTTTGAATATATTTTAAAATTGTAATTTATTCATGTGATGCAAAGCTGAATTTTCAGCATCATTACTCCAGTCTTCAGTGTCACATGATCCTTCAGAAATCATTCTAATATGCCGATTTGATGCTCAAGAAACATTTATTATTATTATGCTAAAAACAGCTGTGCTGCTTAATATTTTTGTGGAAACTGTGGTACAATTTTTTAGGATTATGTGGTGAATGTAAAGCATTTATTTGAAATAGAAATCTTTATAACATTGTGCATGTTTAATTCATCCTTGCTGAATAAAATTACTAATTTCTTTGAAAAAAACCCCAGCTTACTTGACCCCAAATTTTTAAAGAGTAGTGTATTTAAAAATATATATTTTAATAAATCATCTGCTTTATTCTGAAGGCATCTCGGCCATGGTGGAGTTACCAAAGAACTTCATTGCAGCTGCCATGGATAAAGAGATTGGTAACTGAAAAATCATTTTTCCATAAAACATATGTTTAAAAAAATAATGGTATTTTCAACAAATATGAAAAGATTTACTCTCACTGGTCTAGCAAAAGCTCTCATGGTCTTCATAAATCTTCATTTCAAAGCTCTGTTCAGTTCAAAAAAATCCTAAAAAAAAAAAAGGATTTCTACTTTAAAAAAACAAAAGTAGAAATGACTTTCATGTTATTAATGAGTTTGCTTGTAGGTAAATGAATGATTTTAAATTGTTTCTGATGTTTCAGTGATATTTAAGTTGAACCTGTCTGGATCAGACATTGCAGTTATGGCTATGCGTCATCTAGCTGACCATCGGGACACCATTCATTCTCTCATCAGCATCAACGGTGAGACATCTGACAGCAGTCGTTCCTCATATACACACTGAGGTCATTTTGTCTTGTGTTGTGTTTAGTGATGGTTATTGTTTATCTCAGATGGCTTGTTTGCGAGTGGCTCTCATATTGGTGAGCTCATCATCTGGGATTCAGTGGATTGGACGATCCAGGCGTATGAGCACATTCTGTGGGAGGAGCCAGCGGGAGACAGCCAGTCAGAGGTCAAACTGAAACAGATCCAGAGATCCATTCAACACATGAGCTCAGATGGAGAAGTAAGAAACTCACCTTATGTTATAAATGATGAATAATATCTAAATTATACACCAACAGTCAAAAGTTTTTGTTTTTGAAAAAAGTATCTAAGGCTGCATTATTTAATCAAAAATACAGTAAAATCAGTAATATTGTGAAATATTATTAGATCATTAATTATTGCTCAATCATTTGCTGCTCAAGAAAAAAAAAATTATTATAAATGTTGAAAACCATTTTGCTTCATATTTTTGTGGAAACTGTAGCACACTACCATTGAAAATTCTGAGGTATGTAAAAATATAATATGATAAAAACTGATCAAAAGTAAAGACAGTAAAGACATTTGTAATATGTGATCCTGGACCACAAAACCAGTCTTAAGTAGCAATAACCAAAAATACAATGATCGATTTTTCTTTTATGCCAGAAATCATTGGGATGTTAAGTAAAGGTCATGTTCCATGAAGATATTTTGTAAATTTCCTACCAGGGTTCCCACGGGTCCTTGAAATCCTTGAAAGTTTGTGAATCTGAAAAAAAAAAGAGTCAAGGCCCTGGAAAGTTTTTGAAAATAAACATACCTAGATACAGGTCCTTGAAAGTGCTTGAATTTATTTTGTGCAAGAAGTTTTCTGGAAAAAATTCCATATTATTCCCTCCGGTCCGCTAATGTGTTATTTCGCCAACACTTCATGGCCTATGCATACTAGCTTGTTTGATTTATGTTAGTTACATGCATTTACACGTTACATTAAGTCTTTCCCGCGTGAGGTACTTTGTGTTGTACGTTGCCATGACATTCACACGCGCACGAAACCACTACGATGAGACCTCAACGCTTCACAGACAAACCGTGTTCAATTAACATAAACAAAAAAAATCTGCGATAAACTGTTGCCAAAATATGTATTTAATGTAATGTTGAATTGCTTTGCTTGTTAAGATAATGTAAACCCATGAGGCAAGAAAAACTTAATAGCATATTCATATATCTTAAAACTTCTGGTTACATGAGCCTAAGCTATTTTCAATCAAATCCATGCAAAAGTTAATATCAGATCATTTTAGAATACATTATAGGATGCACCAAATATTCTTCAGTTTTATGCAAAACAGAAATACGACAAATAGAATATCATATCTCTGTCATATGGCCAAAAATAAATGCAAAAAAAAGAAGCTTTTTTGCATATCATATACATGATGTAACCTTGCTCTCACTTGAAATGTGTCCCTACATTAAGTCCTTGAATTTGAGGGCATTGAATTTGAAGTCCTTGAAAGTTCCTTGAATTTGAAGTTAACCAAGGTGTGGGAACCCTGTCCTACTGTAAATACATCAAAACTACATTTCTGATTAGTAATATGCATTGCTATGGACTTCATTTGGACAAATTTAAGGGCGATTTTCTCAGTATTTTGATTATTTTGCACCCTCAGATTCCAGATTTTCAAATAGTTGTATCTCAGCCAAATATTGTCCATACATCAATGGAAAGCTTATGTATTCAGCTTTTGTATAGATGATGTATAAATCTCAGTTTCAAAAAATTGACACTTATGACTGGTTTTGTGGTCCAGGGTCACATATTACAAAACATTTTTATTTCAAATAAATGCTGTTCTTTTGAATCTTCTATTTATTAAATCATTAAATATATATATAAATGTTTCCACAAAAATATTTAGCAACACAACTACTTTCAACATTGATAAGAAATGTTTCTTTGATCATCAAATCAGCATATTAGAATGATTTCTGAAGGATCATGTGACACTGAAGCCTGGAGTAATGATTCTGAAAATTCAGCATTGCATCACAGGAATAAAATACATTTGAAAATATATTCAAGTAGAAAACAATTATTTTAAATTGTAGTAATATAAAATTTTTTTCTATTTTTTTATTCAAATAAATGCAGCCTTGGTGAGCAAAAGAGACTTTTTTTCAAAAAATGTGAAAAAATTGTTATTATTCCAAACTTTTGACTGCTAGTGTATATCATATAAATTATAAATGATAATTATATCATGCATATTTTCCTTACATAGTTAAATCTCTCTCTCAGTATGTAGTGGCGGCTGTAGGCAGTGGTCTGTATGTTTATAATGTGCTGATGAAGAGTGCGGTGGCGTACAGGAAGATCGCCCATGACTCAAATGTCTTACACACCATGCTGCAGGAGGATGGGTATGAAACACATCAAAAGAATTCCTCCAAAACATCTTTGTGAAGCATCTAAATGAAGCGAAGTGTTCTCTGTTTGTCTTGTAGGTGCTTGATGTCGTGCTCTGAGGACGGTAGCGTGAGGATGTGGGAGTTACAGGACCTCCCCCTGCCCGCTGAACCCGCCTCCTCAGGTGAGCAGGACACGCCCCCTTCGACAGCACAAACCCCTCATTCCAGCCTCTGTTCTTTCCATCCATCCCTTTTATCTCTGAAATACCTTCTCACCCCTTTCCTCTTTCCATCACAACCCACATCCTTCCTTCCCTCATTCTTGTCTTCTTTCTGAAATTGATCCAGATGTTGCCACATCATCATTTATTTTGCCATCCTGTGGAGAGAATGTGTCTGTGTGGTTCAGTCCAAAACAAGCACTAATATTTAAATGAACAAAAAACAACATGGGATTGTTCTGATGTTCTTTAATCGCCCATAGTACAATTGCTATTAATATTAATAGAAAAAGTGGTAATTTATTTATTTAAATGTCTTTTTTGAGTTGGAATTTATTTACTTTATCCCTTGCTGATGTTTATATAATGGTAAATATATATATATATATATATATATATATAATAAAATATAGTAAAATATGTATAGTGATTGGTGTCTGCAGGATTATTAATGTCATTTTTTTATTATTTTAATATTGAAAGAAGTCGCTTATGCTCACCAAGGCTGCATTTCTTTGGTCAAAAATACAGTAAAAACAATAATATTGTGAAATATTATTACAATTTAAAAGAACTGTTTTCTATTTGAATATATTTTGAAATGTCATTTATTCCTGTGACGCAAAGCTGAATTTTCAGCATCATTACTCCAGTCTTCAGTGTCACATGATCCTTCAGAAGTCCTTGGTGAATAAAAGTATTAATTTCTTTTAAAAAATATCTTACTGACCCCAAACTATTTATTTATTTATCATACTTTTAATTATTCAAAAAATAAATTGAGACTGACTTTCATTTAAGTAATTTCTGACTGAAAACAGATGCTTTTTGGTTTCTTTAAACATGTAAATAAATCATTATTTTAATGTAAGTGATCATGAGTTTAATGCATTATTTTTGGGTGGTTTGGTCTGTTTTCTCTTTCAGGGTTTTTTGGGATGTTTGGCACTTTTGGCAGGTCCAGTAAGCAGACAGGCCCTCCTGCCAAGAAAATCCCAGAAGTCCCTGGTCTGCGCTCGCTGGAACTGATCGGCGATCTGATCGGTCACTCTGGAGCTGTGCAGGTACGGTATGAGAGTCATGTGAGATAAACCCATGGATGCAGACGTTTGAGATTTTTTTTCAACTAGTGGTATTGAGTGTTTTTCTCGAGCTAGTTTTATGAACTGGTTTTAGATGAAAGCTTTCGATTTAGTGTGTAGAAACAGTGTGTTATTAGGAGACATTGATCCTGGATGAAGCAGAGAATCGTTCTGACCTGCAGTTTAATTAAAGTTTCTGACAGAGTGAAGGATGTGATCTGCATACAAGTCAGCTTACGCATTGATCATCTGACATGTGCTCTGTTTCACCAGCACACCCATCACATTAGCATTATGTTATTAAGTCATATTGCATGTTTTCAATCAGCTTCAAGGAGTTTTATTATGGCTTATCTCAATGTGATTTAGACATGCATATAAAAACAGTCATTTACTAAAGTTATAAACTTGTAAAGAAAGGTGAATAAATGATGAACAAAATTTTAGTTTTAAGCCCAGTGCACACTGCGATTTTTCGGGCCTGATTTGGTCGTTTTGAAAATCCTAAAAAATTCCTGTAATCCTAGGCTAAAATCTGTTGTCTTTGATCACTGGTTGACGTTCACCGACAGCCAATTAATGGTCGTTGTGATCAAATTTGACCACAGTGTTCCAGTGTGACTTCTCCTACGACAAACATCAAACTGTCTTTGTTTTTCAAGACAAGCCATGGTCAGAATTAATGCTAGAGATTTCTTCTAATTGCATTTTCACAGTAATGATATATATCACAAGTTATTAATAAGGTTTAAAAGAAAGTGGTTTAGTCAAGAGCAGTTAGAAATTTTCTCTCTTTTGTTGTTTGATTAACATGAATGACAGACACTGCTGTCACTTTAAGACCTGCCCAGATACAATATACTGTTACACATGTTTTCTTTTTCAGCTGTTTGCTTTCACTTAAGACCTACTGTGTTTATGAGAATACTTGCAAAGATGGGCTTTTTGACACACAAAAGTGTGTGAATTTAACCGTTCAGTCCCGCGCTCTACGAGCAGCATCTTCACATGTGCACGCCTCTCTGACAACGTTCAGAAACAGTCTCTCAAACAGCACACGCATGTAGCCAAATGAGTTCTCTTTCACTGCTGATTGCGTTTCAGTGGCTTAAAATAACTCATTTTTAAACCGCATTGCTTAAAAATGCATGCAAACGAAGTTTCCGTGACCACGTAGCACAACAACGTCATGTGAGCTTGTAACTGCGATAGAGACGATAGTCCATAATCTCTACCGGTTAATCATATCTACCGGTATATCGCCCATATATATTTAACGTTTAGGCCTACTTTTTAATATATTATATAAAATTTTATATTAATATATTTTTTAATAATTATATTTTTTTAAATTATATTTTTCTGACTATAAAATGACGGTTGTGTGCAGGCTAAGAGGAGCTCTGATTTGAAAAAAAAAAAAAATATAATCAAAAGAGAAATATACACACATCAGTCATCATTTACAAGTGAAAACAGTCTAAAACATTTATAAACAAACGTTGGTTTGTGTTGGTGGATTTAATCGAAACATTAAAAACAAATTTTGCACAAAAAATAAATAAATATATATATATATATATATATATATATACTGTGTGTATGTGTGTGTATATATATATATATATATATATATACATATATACACACACTGTGTATGTATGTATATGTGTATATATATATATATATATCATACATATATTATAAAGAACATTATATTAATCCCTTTTTGTACAAAAAAATGGTTGTGGCAAATCAGTGCCAGGAGCCATAAGTTAACTTACAGTAGCTTTTTTAACTGTAAAATACAGGAAGAGAGGGGATGAGAGGGGTGGAGGACAGGAAAAGAGGGGAATAGAGAGACCATCTAATGACCTACACTTCTATTATTAGTTCTGTGTATAAAGTGTAAGAATGCTGTAGTTCCTGTTGCTGCTAGAGATTGGCTCCAGTAATGCCAGGGTCAGAGAGCCACATACGACTGCTGTGAGTCTACAGAGGCAGCTACTTCAGCTTATTTCATGCACAGTGTTTTTGCTTAGATTTTAAATTAGTATTTGAAGTGTAAACTCATTTTATTTTACACATTATTTTTGAGGTGGTTTGGGTCTTTCAGGGTTTTAATTTTTGTTTTCTAAATATTGTAGTCAACACAACAGTGTAAATAAAGGAGTCATTTTCTGTGGCTTGTGTTGCAGATGTTTCTGAGTTTTAAGGAGAAGGGTCTGGTCACCTGCTCCACCGATCACCTGCTCATCATCTGGAAGGATGGAGAGTTACAGTCTCAGCTCCGTAGTTTCGCCGTCTTCCAGAAACTCGAGGAAAACCAGGCACTGTGATCAGATCTTCAAACCCTTTTCCCATCATCATCTCTGAAGCTCCAAGTGTCTCTCATAGTCTGGGATTCAGGTTGCTTTTTTAAATACAAACACCTTTCTTTGCCTTACTAACCATCTGCAAAGCCTTGTCACATCAGTGTTTTAATGTCACATTGTTTTGGTATGGTAAAATGCTTATGAAGTTGTGATTTTAATTTGATGGTTTTATGAAATCAGTGTCTGTAATGGTGTGTATATTGTGATTGATGTGTTTTTATGTTATTTTAAAACTGAATTTTTAAAAGTGCAATGAGAACACTTTACAATAAAGTCTCATTTGTTATAAATACAGTTGTTCGTTAGTTCACAGTATATGGTTATCGCTAACTAAAACTGTGAAAAAACTTGTTACTTAAAGGTTAACTGAAATAAATTTTAAAAAAAAGTTTTATTTCAGCTAGTTGTCAAAACATTTCTCATTTTCATTGTTGAACTTGCACTAAAATGACAAACTAAAATGAAATAAAAATGAAGAGTATATATATAATGATAAAAAATATCTATAACAAATAAACAAACTTTAACAAATGAAACCATGATAGTACGGTGTTATCAATGTGATTCTTGAACGTATTCTTGTGCATTTCTTTTAACTGATTAAAGTATGGTGTGTGAAATTCAATCAAAACCACTTTATTGCAAATTTGTATTTTTTTGTGTCTCACAAACACAATGGTTTCAGAGTTGGAGTGGCGTCTCCAAACGACAGCAGGTGCAGAGACAATCAAACAAAGCAAACAGACATTTTATGCAACATAGAATCTATTTTTACAACTGACAATACAATAAAATAAAATCCTTTGACGAAACAAACCTGTTAAATGGCATGTGACCATTTTTACTTTCAGTGATGAATTTGTTCAATAAAAAATAGTTTATACACATTTGCGCAAGGGATGATGCTAGTGTTCATTCCCCGTACTTCAAAAATACAGTAATTGGCACAAAATCGGCACCCATCGGTTCAGTTCACGCTCGCTAATCGAACAGGCTGCGTCCCCGGTTATGATGTCATTGTGAGGTCATCATGGCGTGCTAATAGGGAGCCCTTTGACGCGTGACGGATGACACTTTGAAAAGATTCACGATGTTCAAATTTAACTATGGACTGATCACGTACTAATTATTACACAAAAGATTTTTAAATACTTTAGGAAGCTGAAAAGTTGTTTTATGACACACAATGTACGGAGCATGAGTGCTTCCCATGAGCCTGAGTGATTCTGCCACTTTTACATTGAAGAGATGTCAATGTACATCTGAAATAAGCTGCAGCTGAAATGAAAAATGAACCTAATGGGTGAAACTATAAGAAAACACTACCCATCTCTAATGAAATGTTCTGGCTCAAGCTGAGCTATCGACAGCATTAATGGAAACACACTGACTTCAAAAAAAAAAAAAAAGAACTTTGACTCTTCCCTCTTTTTTATTATTATTATTATTTAAAAAAAAAGAACAAGCAAAAAAGACTTGCTGAAGAGACTTGATTATGTCCACCTAGAAAAATAGTCCCAGCTGAAAAATCATGACTTACATTTTTACTTTTACAGCTATAATGATATTATGAATTATAATCATTTTTAAATGATTATAAATATGAGCTTTACATTTCTGATTTTAAGTCCTCTGGAACTTTTAAGTACACTAAAAAGTTCTAAAAGAACTTAATATGACAAAAAATACTATATATTTGAATCTACTAACGTATCATATGAATGCAGACTCTTTTAGTTGTCAATTTCATGCGCAGTGGTAATTTTTAGTTTAGAAAAGATTCTTATTGTCATTCATTAATTTTAGTTCGTTTCTAGTGTAATTCATCAATGAAAACATTTTAGTTGACAACAAATGTCAAACCAAATATTCAAATGTGAAAACTCCTTGATATGAAAACATTAATGTATATTGCAATTATGTGAGCACTAAGCACTCTTTATGCTTTAGTTACTCATTGTGCAAGTTTTATATAAATATTTCTTCATTTTCATTCAGTTTTCATCTTTTTCCATCACATTTCTGATTTTTAGTCATCTGGAACTTTTAAGTAAACTACAGTAACTGTTATAGTTGCTTTTTTATAAATAAAATATTTTAATATCTGCTTTTTAAAATAAAATCAAATCAAAAATACAAAAGGACGAGTCGTCATCATCATCATCACTAAACATTCAACAACAAACAAAACCACCAGTAACCAAATTAACTACTAATCGTCATGTTAATATTACAATGGACCTATGGAATGAAACAATCACACGGTCATGTCGTTCAATCACAAATCAGGTTTATGATGAATCTCATCATCTGTGTTGACAAGTGAATGAGGAGCGTTTTATAATAGAGTTTAAGGCATGAACCTGAATATTCTCTCTAAACTCTATATATTTATATTAATATCTGTAAAAGAGTCCATATAAAGTCATAATCAAAACATCTGAGCTTAAAAAGGCATTTTCCCCGATTACATTTTGTACTTTAAATCACCTAGAAACCCTGTGTGTCAGAATGCAACATGCAATATAATGTTTGGTTGTGAAGCAGGATAATGCAGGAGCTTTTTCAACACAGAAAGACAGGAAGAGAGAGGATGAGCAGGGTGGAGGACAGGAAAAGAGGGAATAGATACATCATCTTCTGACCTGCACTTCCATGATTCGTTCTAGAATGTTCTATGGCTTTATCTCAGTCGGCTCCAAAGCCAGAATCAGGCAAATCCTCCACTGGCGTTTGTTCATTGTGCGTTACAGGTTACTGTGCCTTTGTTCAATCGATACAGATGCGCAATGAGCCGGAATGTAGAATGGAAATTCATTTCATTTGCACTACAGGATGTCAAAACTGGCAGTGACGTACAGCAAACCACTAATATTCAAACCCCCAACACCTACACGATGAAGAAAATGACACTAAATGAGAGCACATCCTGTCCATAAAGGGCACATCTGTGGTTTCGACCAGTCAAACGTTTGGACACATGCACCTACTTATTCTTTATTATGACTAGTTTTTGTATTTTAGAATAACAGTAAAGTCATTAAAACTTTTTAATGCTATATCTGTGCAAAATCAAATCAAATTAAAAATATTCTGTTTGTATATACATAATTTTGTATATGTATATATATCTTTTTTTTTTCAGTCAAGTGTGTCCAAGAGTTTGACTGGTAGTGTTATGAGGAGCTGTTTGTTGCACTTTTCTCGATTACGGAAAGAACTTTAGGTAACATTATACTGCTATAAAAAAAAAAAAAAAAATGAATAAAACAATTTCTCCTAAGAAACAAACAAACACAAGCTCTTTGATACTTGTTATTTCATAGTTAAGTAAAACAACTGTGTAACAGCATCAATGGAGTTTAATAATATGTGTGCGGATCTCTGGATTTACCACTAGAGGGCGACAAGAGCATCCGCCATCATTTGTACTGCAGTGTTCACATCTGTAGAGCTCCAAAAATAAAGGAAAAATGGGTCAAAAAGAACCAGTATAATTTCTATTAAGCATGCATATATAGTGTACTATAAAGGAATTCTTTAATGCATTTATATAATAAATCAGTTGTATGTACTTAATGCATAAACATGGACACATTTGCAATACATTACAATGCTTATTTAATTATAGTTACATCTTTAAAAAGCATAATGCCTTAATCATAACCCAATTTCATGTGTTAAACTGGAATATTTACATCATATAAAATTTTTTTTTTGAATTATTATCTGCTACAAATATTATCTGATTTAGACCAAATACTGATGATTTGAAAATCTTAACATTAGCTGATAGCCGCTGATCCTAACTTTATAATGCATTAAGAATGCTTTGTATAATACATTACATATACAGGCTTCAAAAGTGCTACTAAAACCACTGCTCTACCCTTGTGACCACATTAAAGAAAAAAGAAAAAAGCGAGGGAAACAGATAGAATCAGGAAGGATGAGAGAACAGGAAAGAGGAAAAATCAAAACCCCACGAGCTGCTGAATGTGCACCGCATGCCTTTAACTGCACAATGCTGTCTGGAGCACCTATAACACTCACTGTGATGCACTGCCAACCCAAGAACAACAAAAACAACTGCTGCCATCTTACAAGGGCATTGTGGAATCATCTGCATTTGTGATGAGTGCCAGAACGGTTTGTCATTATGATGTCATTGCATTTAGAACACTCCGTGCAGAACGTGCTAGAACTCTCGGTGGAAGTTCTAGAACACTCGGCTGTGAAGATGAAGTTCTCGAGAGCTACTCGAAAGAGTAAAAGGCCGAACGTCGACCAAATATAAACATTTCATAAATTCCTACTAAGCCTGTCTGCGAGCCAATGCAATTCAGCTATGTGTCCAAATGTAACCCGGTAAAAATGAGGTGCGCAAATAACAAATGACACCAACAGCTACGTTTAATAAAAACATTTGGTTTTTAAAAAAAAAAAAAAAGTCTCGTGTGACAGATTTCAAGAAATCTAAACTAGTTCTTTTTCCAGTCGAAACGGCTTTAGCCAAACATCTGTTTAAAACTCATCGTGTTTGATTATAAACGCACCTTTGGCGCTGGTTTTTGGCCTACAAACGGTGAGCGTTTGAAGCTTGTCGGCGATGCGTGTCTATGGTAAAAGATAACAGCAATATACAGCCGAGCTCGTTTGTAAATAAATAATACTTAAAAATGGTGTAACACTTAAAATATGTGCGATCCCACCTATCACCAGGAGCAAATGTCAACGTGTTTGTGGTTTACACACAGTATAACTCTGAAGATTAGGGAATGTTGCATCCGTACGGACTGTTGCGTGAAGTAGGAATGTTAACTGTCATGTGTAAAATGTAAAAATTATGCTAATACATTCATCACTAAGCACATCGTAACATAAACACACTCGCTCTTTTGCTCACACACTCACGCATCATCAAGCTTCACGTTATTACAGTATGTGTCTGGATATACAGTGTTTCTGAGAAATATATTCTTTGTTATTATTGGCTATTTATATCAAAATTATTGATTATTACACACCAGTCCTCGGAGTCTGAGAAAGGCTTGAGTCGTTCTGATACAGAAAGTGCCGGAATAATGACGGCCCTCAGTGGACTGATCCGTCGCAGGTTTTACATTCTCGCACACTGAATCGCGTTCAGTGCTGGTCAATACCGTTTCGTCGTCCGAATACAAACGCGTCATCAGTTCTTCCATTTTGGCAACTTGACATTTGCTTCTGTCGACAATATTGTGTCAAAATATTCCATCCGTGTTGAATTTTAACAAATCAATAAGGGGGAAAATGTGCCGTGCCGCACGGCTCGCTACTGGGTCCTTTTTGGTTTCCAAAGTAGCTCAGTCCTACTGACACTCTGCTTCCAAATAAAGCCCTTTTGGCATATGGATCTGTCATCCCACATGTCTGTTAATGTTACATGTGCATGTGTATAGACACAGACCTCTCTGATCATTCACGTTTCAGTTCCACGTTTAAGCGAATATAGTATATACAGTCCTCTACTGAACGAAGATCAGTCTTTATCTTCTTATGTCAGACATTACAAAAAAATCACTGTCCAGGAATCATTAAAAACACCTGGGAGAACACAGATGGATTTTAAAAAAAGAGAAGAAAGTGAAAAGATGCTGGAAGAGGACTGTATGCTGATAAAGTGCATTCGTTTTGTCATTTGTCTGTGTTTTACCCTTGTTACCGGGGCGATTGTCGCTAGGGGTGGAGCTTCATCAGGGAAACAGGGCTGCTGATCTGTGTTCAGTGGACGGAAACTTGGAGGCCGGGTAGAGATGCTACATTTACGGCGTAACCTCTAACCTTTGACCTCGAAGGAAAGAGAGTCACGAGGGTCACGGAGGAGGCGGAGGTCGCAGGCTTTTACATTTCATCTCATCCAAGTTCTTCCAGTATTTGTAGTTCTCCGCCAAATGCTCCATCAGACCTGGCAAACTGGCAAAGGCTGAGAGAAAGAGAGAAATTAGCTCTAGGAAATTAACAATAGCCTGTTAACCGTAAAAAAAAAAAAAAAAAAAAAAAATTATA
>JAFVLL020000664.1:0-22085 GCA_021397915.2 Tor tambroides
TCTGGTGAACTCCATGCCCAAGAGGGTTAAGGCAGTGCTGGAAAATAATGGTGGCCACACAAAATATTGACACTTTGGGCCCAATTTGGACACTTTCACTTAAGGGTGTGCTCACTTTTGTGGCCAGCGGTTTAGACATTAATGGCTGTGTGTTGAGTTATTTTGAGGGGACAGCAGATTTACACTGTTATACAAGCTGTACACTCACTAGCAAAGTGTCAAAGTGTCACTAGCAAAGTGTAGCAAAGTGTCATTTCTTCAGTGTTGTCACATGAAAAGATATAATCAAATATTTACAAAAATGTGAGGGGTGTACTCCCTTCTGTGAGATACTGTATGCTCACACCAAGAACAATTACTATATCAGCGTCCACACCAGCAGACAATATCGTCTGTTTATTCTAAGTGTATGCTTGTCTGCAGCTTTAAATTCTCAAACTCGTTATAGCAATATAACGAGTGTCAGTGTTCGTTCATCAGCTGGAAAAAATCGTTCTGAAAGTGATTCCAATGATATCATTTCTCTGTGCCTTTATATCGTTATAGCTGTGGTGTGCACTCTGCAGTTCTTTAATATTGAGAATGATTTTTTTTTTATCGTTGTGTTTATCTATTTATCCATTACTTTGGACCACAACAGAATGCAAAGAAAACCTTTTATCCTTATTTTCCCCTTATTATATAAGTGTTACTTATTTGTGTGTTCAGTATATGGGAATTAAAAAAAATTGTCAGACAATTTGTTGCTGTGCCACACTATTTAATACTTAAAACCATTTTAAACTGCATGTTTCTGACATGCATATAGGTATGCCAACTGCCATATGAAAAATACAACAAAACAAGTGACAAATAGCATTAAAAAGTTACATTATCGTCTGTAGAGAAGTACAATCTAGTAGAAAGTGGAAAGTAATCAGTCACACCATACTTGAATATATTGATGTCATAATGGGACTTTTTTACACAGTGTGTCTACAGTACAATAAATGGCTATTAACCTTCAGTCTTATTTATCAAAGTATTATAATAAAAGATTAATGAAAATAACAGTTAACCAACCCTGACTGATCATAAATTAAGACACCTTCAGTAGTCTAAGCAAAAAAAATAAAATAAAAATGTTTAAAGACAGACTTGCACTGAAATGTGTTCTGTGTTTTCAGGGAACTGAAGGGGTTGGTGGTGACTCTGAGCTCTAATGGGCATCTCCAGTGCTCTTACATGGGCACTGACCCCTCCTTCTTCACTGCACCTAAAGTGGACGCCCGAGAGGTCAACTATGATGAGGTCGACACAGAGATGAAAATGCTGCAAAAGGTTATTCGCGAGGCTACCAAAACCCAAGGTATGATCCACAGAGTTTAGACAAAGAAATGCACACTGTGTATGTTAATAGATGTTAACAGTTAAAAGCTTCTTGCAAAGCCCAAATTTATGCCAAATTGAATGCCAGACCAGTACCTGATCTGTTTTTAAATTAAGCAAGCCTTTGGGCTTTTAAACAGCTTCTTCCATTTCACGTGCAAAATGCAGTAATGTTTTCCACCTTTGAATCTGTGTATCTTTACTGCTAATGTAACTATGTCTGAGTAGCTGGGAAAAAAGATTTTGATTATGAATAAGTTGTGATGTCAAATTTTAATACTAGAAATGATATGCTGTGTGTGCATGCATATTTGTGTGAGCTTTGCATGGTTGACCCTAATTACATTATATAAATCACACTGCAATATAAGTTGCAGCACATTTCAGATTTTTAAGAAAATGTGACTTCTATTTCTGAAAATAAGTTATCAAAATCAAGTCTTGTTTTACAGCAAAAAGTTCTGTTGCACAAAAATGTTTGGGTGTTTGTGTGTGATCTTTCTCAAGACATTCTCCCGAGGACAGAGACTGAAGAAGAGCTCACTCTGACTGCCGTAGTCTCATCTAACCTGGACGAAGTCTCGGTACAAATACTGACACACGTTTATTTCATCAACATGGGAACGTATCATATAATTTCTTTGTTTTTATATGAAGCACATTATAATGACTGCAGGCGATGGCAAGCCCTACATTATCCCTAAATTAAAACTTAAATTATTTTTACATTATATATTATTATAATTTTTACACACATTATCACAGTAAAGTACCGAAAAAAGGTACCGTTGGGTACCGGTACCGAATTCCAGGTACCGGTACCGATACCGGTTCAAAAGTGAACGGTACCCAACCCTAGTGTACACAAATTATGATTACATGTTCAGATTATTATATCATGGGAAGACTTATTTTTGCACGGTTGCTTGAGAAATACTAGTTATAATCTCAAACACTTACCATAGTGCATAATTTGCAAATGTGCAAATTTTGGTGTTTGCCTCAAATAACCAGCCTCATATGTGCAGCTGTTCTGACATAGCAAACTTACTCAGCAGTCCACCTAGTACAGCAATGCACGTGTGATGCGTAGCGCTTGTAAATGAGTCCCGTGAAACACAAGTCACAAGCAAATGTGTTTTTATATTATGTATGCTGTTGTTAATGCTGACGGTTAGGTTTAGTGTAGGTAGTGTGTTATTTTCAAAAGTGATAGAACATTAACCTTTTAGCACCACTAACCATACATTTCTTCTCCAAACTGATGCAGTATGTACTACAACTAATTTAAAGGGGTGCCAGATTCACATTCATCTGTTTCAGATAAATCTGAATGCGCTTTTAGCACCACTCACTGGATGTTTCACTTTGAAAGTGTCTCAAAACTTACAAGAAGCAATGTAGTGCCATTTTGATGAAATGTCGCCACATTCATGTTTTTGCTATGAGTCTGAGTTGGGTAGATCGGGTTGTGATCAAATTGTGAAAATATTCTTGTTAACATGGTGAATTTTTACTGTAGCATTCTTCTTTCTTTTGAGAAAACCAGAGTGATTTGTTAATTTGAGACCATTGTCAAATCATTCCTGCTTCTTCTTGTATAACTGCTGCTCTTGACTTGCTAAATGAACATTTACAAAACAAATATCACCCAGCAGTGTTGGATTTTACACATCATCTACCTGAGGCTGTTTCCAGGGTGGGTCCATGACCACTGTCACTGCAGGACCGAAGTATGATTTTTTTTTTTTCTTTGTGTGTGTGACCCAAATAATATGTCTGAGAAATTCAACTTGATGTTGGCCAACCAGAAGCCAGTGTTACATCACTGTAATGTTGAAGAGATGCCAAACCCTGGCAAGCTCTTTACTTAGATATTCTACTGAAAGACATCTGTTTCATGTTTCACCAGACTTCCACATGTCATCCAGTCCAGCAACACAACCACCTGAGCCATTAGAGCTTGGCAATGTGTAATGTATACTCACACACACACACACACACACACACACACACACACACACACACACACACACACACACACACACACTCCCTCTAAGACACAGTAGAGGAAAATCACTTGTTTCACTCATTCTCTGCTCACTGCTTTACTACAATTTGACCCATTTAACTTACATTACACACACGCACAAGTCATACTTTGACAAACAAAGGAAGCTATCATAATTTATTGTGTCTGAAATAGGCCATACTCTTTATCTGAAGCTTTAAGGGAAGTGTACCTTTACATGTTGTTATGGTCTCTGAGAGTCTAGCTAATTAAGTCAGTAATTCATAAAACTCTAAATTACTGGCCCACATCTTTAACTACTAAACCACTTCTCAAGAAAATCAGTGGCATGTGTTTTGGGCATGAAACGATCAGGGCTTGTAAAATGTATTGCTGTGACTTTGACATGATGTTGCCTTGGAACGTCCACAAGGATTTCAGTTCTTCCTACTGAGAGAAAAAAATAAAAATAAAACACCAATTCTGCCACCATGCTAAAGATGTGCCAAAGATTGTTTTGCCTGAGTGCTGGGCCAAACACTGTCCTCTACTTTCTGGCCAATTGCTAAAATGTAGTATCTTCAGACTGCATTATTTTCTTCCAAAGGCAATGTACTGATACCAATATTTAGGACTGATGCTGCTGAACATGCAGTACCACAGCAAATACATACATACATATATACAGTATATATATATACAGTTGAAACCAGATATTTACATACACTTCAGAAAAAACACAAAAACTTTTTTTTCTTTACTGTCAAACATTAAATCAGAGTAAACTTTTTCTGTTTTAGATCAATAAATATTAACATATTTTCTGCATTTGTTAAATGTCAGAATCGAGCGAGGAAGAATTTTTATGTATTTTTTATCACTTTCATCAAAGTCAGAAGTATACATACACTAAGTTTATTGTGTCTTTAAACAAAAAGAAAACTCCAGATGATTCCATTCTGAGCTTAAGAAGCTTCTGATAGGTTAATTGATTCCATTTGAGTTAATTGGTGGCACACCTGTGGATGCATATAAAGGCACACCTCAAACACAGAGCCTCTTTCTTTGACATCATGGGAAAATCAAGAGAAATCAACCAAGACATCAGGAAAAGAATTGTGGACCTCCACAAGTGTGGCTCATCCTTAGGTGCAATTTCCAGATGCCTGAAGGTCCCACGTTCATCCGTTCAGACAATAATACGCAAGTATAAAAAACATGGGAATGTACAACCATCATACCGCTCAGGAAGGAGACGGATTCTGAGTCTCAGAGAGGAACGTTTTTTGGTGCGAAATGTGCGAATCAACCCCAGGACAACAGCAAAAGACCTTGTGAAGATGCTGGCTGAAACTGGTAAGACAGTGTCCTTATCCACAGTAAAACGAGTCCTGTACCACCATGAGCTGAAAGGTTACTCTGGGAGGAGAAAGCCATTACTTCAAAACCACCATAAAAAAGCTAGACTACAGTTTGCAACTGCACATGGGGACAAAAATCTTAATTTCTGGAGACATGTCCTGTGGTCTGACGAAACAAAAATTGAACTGTTCGGCCATAATGATAAACGGTATATTTGGAGGAAAAAGGGCGAAGCTTTGAAGCCTCAGAACACCATCCCAACTGTGAAGTATGGGGGTGGTAGTATAATATTGTGGGGCTGCTTTGCTGCAGAAGGGACTGGTGCACTTCACAAAATAGATGGCATCATGAGAAAAGAAAATTATGTGGATATATTGAAGCAACATCTGAAGACATCAGCCAGGAAGTTAAAGCTTGGGCGCAAATGGGTCTTCCAAATGGACAATGACCCCAAGCATACCTCCAAATTAGTTACAAAGTGGCTTAAGGACAACAAAGTCAAGGTATTGGAGTGGCCATCACAAAGCCCTGATCTCAATCCCATAGAAAATTTGTGGGCGGCACTGAAAAGGCGAGTGCAAGCAAGAAGGCCTACAAACCTGACCCAGTTACACCAGTTCTGTCAAGAGGAGTGGGCCAAAATTCCAGCAAACTATTGTAGAAAGCTTGTGGAAGGATACCCAAAACGTTTGGCCCAAGTGAAACAGTTTCGGGGCAATTCTACCAAATACTAAGGAAGTGTATGTATACTTCTGACATTGATGAAAGTGATAAAAAAAATACATAAAATTCTCCCTCGCTCGATTCTGACATTTAACAAATGCAAAAAATATGTTAATATTTATTGATCTAAAGCAGAAAAAGTTTATTCTGATTTAATGTTTGACAGTAAAGAAAAAAAAGTTTTTGTGTTTTTTTTCTGAAGTGTATGTAAATATCTGGTTTCAACTGTATATATAATAAATAGGCCTGATGTTGGTGATTTTTCGTGGTTCACGGTTGCCATTCCTGTTCATCTCAGAGATGTTCAGTGGCCTTCAAGTCTGGCATTTGTGCAGACTAGTCAAGTTCTTCCATAGTGAATCGTTTTTTATGGAGATCTCATTTTATGCACAGGGGTGCTGTCATAATAAGGCAAAAATGGGCCCTCCCCAAACTGTTGACACATTTGGAATTATGTATTATGCAATTCTCTAGAATGGGATTGTATGCTGTAGCATCAAGCATTGGTTTGTATTCACGGAAATTAAGGGGCCTAGCCAAAGCTGTTAATTAGAAGGAATGTCCACATACTGGCCAAGTGGTATATAACAACATGTTTGACTTGAATGAATACAATGATCTAGGTTTGGGTATCGTTTGAATTTTCTGCATATCGATTCTGATTCTTATCGATTCCCAGTTTCGATTCCAATGTGGTTTAAAAAAAACAAATTCAAACATTTAGATATCAAACATATTTATTCTGTGTCTCTTTTTGCAAAACATTTAATTGCTGCTGAATGCCACGAACAAAAATCATCCGGCCACATAAAAACTGAACTCGATTAAGAGCTGTTTGTGTGCAAAATAGAGCTGCAAAATTGTGGATAAATTGAGACTTTTTTTTTTTAGTGGAGGTTGTAGTTCTCTCACAATTGTGAAGAAAAAAATATTAGACAACTAAACAAAATCTCATGGAATTTATGAATGGAATGATTCAATGGCTCAAGATTTACTTGTTTCACTACTGGATGAATCAGAGTTTTTGAATGAATCTCTTGAGTGAATGATTCAAAGACAAATACATTTTTAACAGCCCCTTTTCGCCACCTAAAAAAAAAAAAAAAAGATGCACACAGGAATTTATAGTTGGAATTGAAATTTTAATTTTACAACAAGTATCCGATATACTGATGATTATGAATTTGTACTACTGAAATAACCTTTAGACATGATTTAAGATGTTGAAGTTGTTATTTAAATGTCATATTTGCCTCTTTCAGATTATTCAGCATAACTGTAAGATTATACAGATGCTTTTCATCATCATTTTTTTAAGGCAGCATTGATAATATCCCACAGTCCTATACGCTGTTTGCCCATTAGTTGGAAAGAACCACAATGGCATCTAATGGAGCACTATATAAATTAATAAATGTCCTTTTTTCCCATTTCTACCAAGAAACAGTTTTTGTTGTATTTAAAATTTACTTGAATTTGTTCTAAAATCAGACACAATGTTATGGTGCCTTGGAAGCCTGTCTGAATCAAGTTTTCTATAGAGGTATCTTTGTACAAAAATGCTGTCTGTTCAGTCATTCACTTACTGGGCAGCTTCAGTTTCTGACATGAGTGAAAGTAAAACTCCAGTCTGCCATGTGCTTTAATCCAAACTCAACCCATCTGACATCACTTGGTGAGTTGAGCTGACATTAAGACACAAAGATATGGAATGTTGTAAAAAATAACGTATAGCAAGCAAACCAAAAAACAAGTTAACTTATATGCAGGGGGAAAAAAATAAAAATTGTATCCTAGGGCAAATTTTCCCACCCAGTGTGAGGAGGTCTGTGCAGATAGCATTGTTTTCAGTTTTCTCATCACTGTGAAAATACATTTTTGGTGTGAATTGGCCTTTAGGGGTTGAGTGAAAAATCTCAGTATAGTATGGTTTTGTGATACTATTTCAATACCAATTGTCAAATTCTTTATGGAGCTCATGAAAGAAAGTAGGCACGCCTTTGTTGCATTTTTGAGTTGTTGATGGAAGCATCCTGGAGGAAGTGTTTTTAGGGGTTTCACCTAACAAACTCCCTTCAGTTAGCTCAGGAATGTAAATACAGGAGACCACAAGAGTTGCTGAAGCAGAGAACGTTTCCTATGCTCTCCGACTCTCTGCATTTATATCCATGTGCTTTTGTTGTGATGGGCAGCTCTTTGTCTGTCCCAGATGAGCCAACTCATTCAGCTTAAGTTCTGTACTGTTTCCAAACCCACAGTCAATATTTAAAGAAGGTTTAACCATAAAGTATGTGGTTTCCTTTTCGTATGATTTGTTGTTTTCTTCACAAATTACTGCTAGCTTTATTCCATAACCTAGTGTGCACCACAGAATACTCTAAATATAAAAATGCATAGCACTCACTAATAATGGGAGAAATACTTAGTTTTAATTACACTGAACTGTTTTTATCAATACTTTTCAGTATTATAATCAACATTTTTCTCACCTCATCTGACATCTTCCCTCTTGGCTCATCACAATGCATTCTGAGATGGCCTTATTCATGAAGGATAAATGCATTCGAATTTGGCCAAAATGTAATTCACTTTTTTGAGAGCAAGCCAAAATCTTTGTGTCAAGAGCAAGCATATGATGCCATAAAATACTGTATGCAGCATGCAGCTTTGGGAAATTTGATGAAGATGTATTAGTATTCGGTTACATATTATTTGTCTTCAAATAGAAGAAATTGGGAATGGGATATTGGATAAAGAGAATGGGATAGAATCAGGGCCGGAGTGGGACTCATTTTCAGGCCTGGAGTTTCATGCCTTAGACCGGCCCACTTTGTTTTTTTTTTGTTTTGTTTTGTGTTTTATATATATATATATATATATATATATATATATACTGGCCTTTTCGGTGCAGCCTTTACACTTTCTATTATCCCTTTTTTTTATCTATTAGCCTATTTTTTGCTCGCATATTTCCAACAACTGGTTTTTTTTATTTTTTCCTTTTTTTTTAAGCAAGGCGCCACTGTCAAGGAAGTCAGTAAAAAGATAATTACGTCAGCATTAGGGTTGTCAATTAACTTCAGAAATGGAAAATAAGGGACAAATGTGATTCTTTATCTTTTATTCTTTAAGAAAATAGTTTTTATTGGTGTATTCTTGTAGAAAATAAGTGTTTATTCTTTAAGAAAATAAGGGACAGAATAAGGGATGCTCCAAATATTTGTACTGTACCATAATGTAGGCCATGTCTGCCTGCAGTTAAAAAGTTCTCAGAAATAATAACAATTGTTTTGCTTAACCTATTTATGTACAATTATTCTAAAAAAAATTTTAATGTCATACAAAAAATGTAAATTGTACCAATATAGAATTGTGACTTCACAAGTGTAGTAATTTAGGAGAAGAAAATACTGTTAAATTACAAATGGCATGAAATTTGAAAGCATAACAACTGAAGGTCTATGAAACATCAGCCAATAAAGCATTTTAAACAATGGCACTTAAAGTTTTGAACTAAAATATTATTGCAACCATATAGCCTTTGAATGAATGAAAATGCATATTTTGCATATTTATGCATACTATGCACATTTTTTTAAATTAAAGAAAACTTGTGAGTGTGAGCTGCTTCTGGTGTTTTAATGAGGTCCATGTTTAAAGGCCCTTTCACACCAAGCACGATAACAATAAAGATAACTACATAAAGATAACGATATTAGAGTCCACACCAGCGAACGATATCGTCTGTTTATTCTAAGCGCAGGTGCGTCTGCCGCTTTAAATTCTCGAGCACGTTATAGCAGGATGGATTCTGATTGGCTGTCAGTGTTTTTATCGTTCATCAGCTGGAAAAAAAATCGTTCTGGAACTGATTCCAACGATATCGTTTCTCTGTGCCTTTATCGTTATAGTTGTGGTGTGGACGCTGCTATTCTTTAATACTGAGAACGATTTTTAGAACTAAATCTTTATCGTTACCTTGCTTGGTGTGAACAGGGCTTTAGAATAGGCTACGCGAGAAGTTTTTTTTGTTTGTTTGTTTTGTATTTCCCTCTATTTAACAGCATTAACTTACAATGAAAGACGTCTTTCCTCAGGTGGATTGAATGTTTTTCTGCCTTGCTGGATGTTGGGTTCATGATCAATAAGTTGTTTGCATTCGCCCAAACTGATTTGGCAAAATCAAAACGCGGATGGTGAAGGTTATTGCCGTTAGCGTGAGTCCCGATCTCTGTGAAGCGGGAGCAGCAGAGAATTCCGCTTGGTCTTAAAGCATTCCTCAAACGGCTAAAAAAAAAAAAAAAAAAAAAAACGGCTACGCAAAAGGAATGATTAATTATCAATTGAGAATTTGTTATTGATATGGTCTAGTGAAAATAATAATAATGAGCTGTGAGAAAATAATAAATAAAAAAAAGTGGGGCTGCTGTGAGTGCAGGCAGTCTAAGGACAGCATCCATATTTCAACCCAGTGGCGACCGGCCCTAGCTGCGAAAAAACCAGACCGGCCCACCGGGAATCCTCCCGGTGCTCCCGATTAGCCAATCCGGGCCTGGATAGAATTAATAAATAACAGCAGAATTGCCTAATGTGACTGGTAAGCATTGGCTTAATTAGCAGTGTTTGTTTCTCAGATCACCAGCACATGACTATATCTCTCTTGTGTCTTTTGAGTGGAGCTCAGTGTGTGCTCAATTTGGAAATTCCATGCGTCCTCTTCAGTAAGAGAGGCTTAGATCAGCTGTGACTGACAGATCGCTCTTAACCTCATCAGCTGTGATTGACAGTTTAGATGGAGTTGAGGTCTGAGAAGTGGATGGATGGAGACCATGTGGAATATCCCTCATCTTTTAGATCTCTTTTTACAGTAATTTTTCCAAACCTAATTCTTTGCACATGCCTTAATCAGGCTTTTTGTGATGAAGTGATAAATGTCTTTATTGTAAATTAGTGTTTTGAAAAATTACCATATTTAAATTGTAAAAAAGTATTTTTTAATTGTAAAAAATTAAAAAATGTGCTTTTGTTGGTTCTGGTTTTTTGTTTGTTGGTTCTGTTTTTTTGCAGTAGCGATAGTACAAAACCCATTCAGTACCCACTGTTACGTGTCTTCTTGCAAATGCTCTTTTGCATAAGCTCTAAAGAGCATTTAAGGTTTCTATTTACAATGTGTTTTCTAGCTTTGTGCATTGTAGCCCATAAACATGTGAACACAATGGCCGATCAGAGGTGTTAAAGTTAGTTGTGCTCAGAATCCGAAAAGCTGAACACTCCCGAATCCCCTCATTATAACCAAAAACTTTACACAGAATATAAATAAGAGATTCTTTGTGCAGTGTATTCAGCTACTTTGGCTATAATGAGTTCATGACAGGTTTTTTCTTTTTTCTTCTGAGAGTGATTTTTTTCTGAACCAAAGTGTTTGACATTTTCATTGATTATAAAGGAAGTGTATTTCGACTTTATTCTCGTAATATTTCGACTTTATTCTCGTAGTATTTCGACTTTATTCTCGAAATATTTCGACTTTATTCTCGTAGTATTTCGACTTTATTCTCGTAGTATTTCGACTTTATTCTCAAAATATTACGACTTTAATCTCGTAATCTTAGATTTTATTTTTTTAACGAGGCACTAAACGTCGTCGTAATATATATATATATATATATATATATATATATATATAAAAAATTATTTAAAAGACATGTAAGTCATGCCTGATGCAGGCAACCAGAATACATGACCCTCACTGTAAACACTGAGATAAGTAAGTGCTGTTTGAATTGGTGCACTTGGTAATAAGAATTGTAACTCAAACCTCATCTAATCCCGTCCGAATAGTTCTAAAGTTACAATTAAATTCAAATTAAATTCCATTCAGGTTGTGAAGTTTCAGCTGGTTAGCATGAGCAGTTAGCATCGCATATACCTTAATCCAGCCATTACAGTGTGTTATGTTTCAAAAATTCTGTTTTTGTATCACCTTTCTTATGTATTTAAGCAGAACTATTCAGAACGTCTCAAAATGATTCAAAACGATATGCACCTCTTTGCTCAGTTTGTATATGTTGTTATAATGCATAAAGACATTAACCTAACACTGAATAATGACCATGATCTCAGCTTACCAGATCAAAACTGAGTGTAAGTGCTAAAAGGGCAGAACTCATACGTGCCCAAAAGGTCAAAGACCCTTAGAACAGCCACCTATAATCCTCACAACAGCAACTCACAGTGCATCTAGCTGCTTTTGTCAAAGGAATTCTTATCTAAGTGCTTTTGTGCTGTGTGTGTTCTGCATGCTGTGTCTCTAATGCATGTCATGAGTTCCAGGGGTGGGCTACTGTCAGCGCAGGTCAAGAGAGGTCAGCACAAATGGCCTTAATTTAACCACCTAGATTTTAGACAGTTTAAAAAAGGGGTGTCACGCTTTCTGCCAGCTCAAACTGACGCCAACAGCGTGGCGGCTGAGCTCGTGTGTCGTGCACAGAACAAGAGAGCCTGATGGTCTACTGTTTGCCCACGGCAGTGAGATGGAAAGGTTAAAAGCCTGCCCTCCCAGAGAGAGAGCTTTTAAAGCACATAGAAAGTGCTGTCGCCCGATGAGCTGATAGGAACTCAGACAGAGAGAGTGTGTGAGTGACAGTCAGACGTTGTGTGTGTGTGTATTGGGGGGCCAGACGCTTAATCTAAGTGCTCGGCAATCAAGCATTACTGCGGGTCAGTCACCTGTTTGAATGCAACTCACTGTCAACACACAAAACACTAAACTTGAAACAGATCACCTTACTAAAGACAGAGATACAACACAAACCAATTGAAGAAATGATAAATCCCTAAGCTCTGCATTAAGCCTTGTTATCTGTGGTAAAATCACCCCAATGCACAGCCTTTAGTTGATTTTTGGTAAGGCTGCATGATTAATCGAATTAAAATCAATATGGATTAGTGCGATTATTTATTATTAAATAAGTATATGCTGCGTGTTTCAGAGTGAAGTGCAGAACTGTTTATTTACACATGAACTGCTCATGATCTGGTGTTTTCAGTGTCTCAGAGTGGCTCGGTTCACAGTAAATTGCTGGTCCACACAAGCTCCATCTCTACATCTGCTCTGAGTTTGGGTCGCTTATAACGTGCATTTGGAAACGCAACATGCGCCAACCATCTTCCACTTCAGCTTATAATGAGAAGCGCTTATAAACCAGCTGTTGTCAACGAAAGAAAGCTTTAATGTTTCCCTGTGGTTTTCCACTATTGTAAATTTTTTTAAAGTTTTGGAATTAAGGAATTAAAACCGCCATAAATATTAGTTTCATAATTTTATAAGTTTACTATGAAATATTAAATAAGTAGTAATTATTATTAATTTTAAATAATTGTTTATTTTACAGTGAATATTACAGTAGTAATATTTCTTTTTTGTTTTTATTTTTTTCAGAAAAATTATAGTTACAATTTTGCTTAAAACATGTAGCCGTAATTCATACTTTTCAAAAATTGCAGCAGGAGCAAT
The DNA here is from genome assembly GCA_021397915.2 of Tor tambroides. Classification (NCBI taxonomy): domain Eukaryota; kingdom Metazoa; phylum Chordata; class Actinopteri; order Cypriniformes; family Cyprinidae; genus Tor; species Tor tambroides. The sequence goes on from JAFVLL020000664.1 coordinate 12,981, forward strand.
AATGATGATACGTGTGTTCAATAAATGAAAGATCTAAGCCTCAAAAGGCTCTGTGTTACACTGATTCTACCACAGACGATGAGTGTTCAAGTGTTGTAGTTCATTCGTGTTAAGTGTACCGTTTACAGGTTGCTGTTTACAGGTTAATGTATTAAGTGAATGTATAGAATTTTATAACTTTTAATATGGCTTCTCCAATAAGAAGAGTCATAACTATCTTCTATATAAAAATAATAAAAATATATAAAAAGAAATGATAGAAATTAATACTTTTACTTAGCAAGGATGCTTTAAATTGGTCAAAAGTGATGATAAAGACATTTATAATGTTACAAAAGGTTTCAATTCAGATAGAAACTTTCTATTCATCAAAGAAACCTGAAAAAATTATACTCAGTTGTTTACAACATAATAATAATAAATATTTTTTGAACCGAATACATTTTTAGAATGATTTCTGATGGATCATGTGACTGGAGTAATGATGCTAAAAATTCATCTTTGAAATCACAGGAATAAATTACATTTTAAAATATATTCAAATAGAAATCAGTTGTTTTAAATAGGAAAAATATTTCATAATTTTACTGTTTTTGCTGTACTTTGGATCAAATAAATACAGGCTTGGTGAGCAGAAGAGAGTTCTTTAAACCCTTAACTGTCACCCCCCCTTTTTGAAAATAGACTGGAAAAGATTACTAAAATATTTGATAGGGAAAAAAGATAACGGAAAAAAGAGCGCCAAGCGTCCCACAGGTGGGACGGTGACAGTTAAGGGGTTAAAAAATATTTTTGACTGGTAGTGTATAAAAACAATAAAATATATTTTTTAGTATTATTAATATTCTTTGCGTTGCATTAATCATTTGCATGTGATCCATCATTATCATTATCCGGCTGTTTACAGTTGTTGTAATGGTTTGTAGCAACTTGCCACGGTTAATATAAAATGTAATATTTATCTTGCAGAACACACCTATTGGCATGCCTTAATGCCAAATTACACGTTATGTTTCTTGTTGTTTGTTTGACAGGCAGTGGCTGTGAGTTAGTGGTGAGATTCTCAGCATTTCTGAACGGCCACTATCCTCCAGCGGATTTGTGTGGAGATATCGCCGTGTCCTACAGTTCAGCTACAGGTATGAGCTCCTCATGAACACTCCCACGCTCTGTTTGTCTGACTCCATCTCTGAGCTCTGGAACACATTACCCTCTTTCCTCACTTCTTTAAGCCCTTTTACTCATTTCAAGATGTCTGGATGTTTGCCAAAGCAGAAAAAGCAGCAGAAAGGCTGCGTTTGTCCTGGCGTTTCTCTTGGATGGTGTCTGTGTTGGCAGAGACTGCTGGAAAACTTCCTGAAAATATCCGGGAGTTTCCCTTTTCTCTGACTCTCTTTTTCTTTCTGTCCTTCTGAAAATAGTGAGTCTGTTTTACACATTAGATCGCAGGTACATAGGATTGCACTCCCTCACTCACACACACACACACACACACACACACACACACACGTGCTTGTCTAGCTTTCTAAATGAGGACATACCATAGACTTCTATTGGTTTTAGATGAAGCTAATTAGAATGACTAAAGACTAACCCAAACCCTAACGCTATAAGAAAATGTCTGAAAGTTTCCAAAGGGAGGTTTTGTCATATTTAGCCAACTTACTGGGGACAACTTTATGTCCAAACTTAAATATACAGTGCTATATACAAAACAGTGTTTAATGTTTCCTATAATATTTAGCGTAGTATAAAGTAAATATAATGACTTTTTTTAATTAAACACACACACACACACACACACACACACACACACACACACACACACACACACATTTAGACCCGGGGAAACCCCACTTACTCTGTTGGCAGTAATGGCACTCAGTTTCGTTTATTCTTTCTGTTCACCTCTTTCTTCCTTTCTCACACACACACACACACACACACACACACACACACACAGGCACTAAGGATCTGGATCCGGATTCAGAACATTTTTTAAGAATGTTTATAAAGAATTCTTGCAATTCTTGAAAAAAAAAAAGTTCTCATATATTTTCTTATAGGAACATCTTATTTTTTTTGGTAACACTTTAGTATAGGGACCCATTCTCACTATTAACTAATTGCTTATTAGCGTGCCTATTAATAACATATTGCCTTTTTATTAGTACTTATAAAGCACATATTCTGCATGACCGTATTTTACATCCCTAATCCTACCCAATACCTAAATTTAACATCTATCTTACTAACTATTAATAAGCAGCAAATTAGGAGTTTATTGAGGCAAAAGTCATAGTTAATAGTTAGTTAACAGGGAGGGAGAATTGGACCTTAAAATAAAGTGTGACCTTTTTTTCTTGTGAAGAAGATGACAGGCTCGATCAAATCAATGAAAAATACTCTAAAAGCTTTATAGTACTTGCGCGATGCACATACTAGTAGTATTAGTATGTATTATATGTTGTAAGGCTTAATATTTGAAACCTAATGAGATTTAAGACAAGTTGTAGGATATTCTAACTTTAAGAGGTTATTTATAATGATTTTTAAGAACATTCTCTTCAGAAATTCAAATTCCGTTTTAGAATATTCTTCTTGATTATGGGAATACAAAATATTCTTAACCTTTTTCTTAGGTTAGAAAATAAGAAAATAGAGTTAAGAAAAAATATTTAAAAAAATGGAGTTAAGAATATTCTTAAGAATATTTCATGAATCTGGTTTATATGATATTTGTGATATAAGTTAATCATTTTGTGCTTGTGAACATGTGTATTGAGCTCTGGAGTAGTTCTGCATTGGAGATGCTCGTGCGGAATGGGAAGAATTTGTATGTGTGTGTGTGTGTGTGTTTGTGTGTCACCCATGCAAGCCTGTAATTACTGTCCTAATCACTTGCTCCTTCCACACCTCAAAACACACTCACACACACGTACACACAAAGGTTAATTGTAGCACTTTGAAGGTTTTAATCCAGCTTTCACTGCTTTCATGTTCAGACCCTCACTGACAAACACATCTCCCCAAAATAGTCTAAATGCATTTAAAGCACTCAAATCTGGATCAAGCATAGTGAGGATGTTTTCAGAATAGTATACTACTGTTGCCAGCCACCAGAAGTAATATCGTCCACAACGTCTTGTTGGCTTGTATATTTGATTGGGTTTACTATTCAATTACACTATTGTCAAACTAAAGTATAAGGCTGTGTAGAGTCGACCTGCTTGGAACCTGTGACTGCAGAAACCTCCAGTAAGCTTGCTGCAGAATCATTCAATTGTTTTTATGTATTTTTGTTAAGTACCAATGCGTGTGCAGTAAAGTTTAAATCCATTCTGAAGATTTCAAGCACAGAATATGTGCTAAAAGTGCACAGACTCTCTATGTGGCTTAAATGGAGCAGTATTTGTATAGTAACAGCAGGAATAGCTCTTGAGAACATGTGGAATGCAGAGCGTGTTTTTGGGAGTGTGGTTTAGATGACTGATGTAGCCACCGTTTAAAGTGCCTTTTCTGGGCAGTAATGGCTGCTCCTCTCTTTAAGTAAACAGAGCAGTCGCTGCTGACATAGAAGATGAGGTTAGCTGGTTAGGGTGAGTTTTTGTCAGAGGGTTGGTGGTGTTTACACAGAGATAACTTGAGCTTTACGCAAATGGAGCGGGAACTCTGAGGGGAGACTAATGCTACATTTAGACCTGGAAGCAGAGGTGTATCTCAAACACTTCCAGCTTATAGGTCATATTTCATAAAGTGTGCTGCCGGTCAGAAGCATTCAGTTCCACAGCTACCATTGATTTCGGTAAAAGCTTTTTGGATGAATCTCACAAAAACAGGCCCAGGTCAGATTTCACTCTAAAACAGATATTTTGAAATAATATTTTAAAATACAGTAAAAACAGTTACAATGTGAAATATTATTACAATTTAAAAGAAAAGTTTTCTCTTTTAATAAAATGTAAGTTGTAATTTCTTCCTTTGAGGGCAAAGCTAAATTTTCAGCCATTACTGATGAATAGAAATTCATCAAAGAACCTAGAGCAGCATTTATTTGAAATCGAGATCTTTTGTAATATTATAAATGTATTTGCTGTCACTTTAGATCAATTTAATGCATCCTTGCTAAATAATTATATTATTATTATTTTCTTTTTTTTAAATATCTTGTCCCATTTTTTTTAATTATAATAACATTTCAGAATAGTACTGTTTTAACTGTATTTTAATCATATAAATGCTGCCTTGGTGAGCATGAGAGACTTTCCAGACTTTTGACCAGTAGTGTGTGTGTGTGTATATATATATATATATATATATATATTCTGTGGTGATTTTTATTAGTGTAATACTGGAATATATTTTCTTTTTTATTGATTGATTGATTGGTTGATTGATTTTTTTTTTACTAAGTTAAAAGTAAATTGTGGATGTTTTTCTTCTGTTCTTTCAATTTTGAATGTTTATATAATATGAAATTACTGTATCAGTTGTTTTTCTGTACTGCAGTCACCCCTGCCTACTCCTCTGTAGAATGATTTATGTGTCAGTGTGAATGTGTAACTCAGATATTCTGCTCTTCTTCTTTCTTGCTGCCACCAATGTCAGAGCTCAACCCTGCAGGTGAGTGAGAGAAAGGACCTCAGAACAAGATAGATTTTTTCCTATCGTCAGATGTGACTTCATGTGTTCAGCTTAGTTTAGGCAAACACTTTAATATGCAAACATGTTCATAAATATAAACACACAGCACAGGGCATTTATAATACACATTCACTGCAGTAGTTGATGTGTCCAGTAGGGGGTAGGGGGTGGCAGAATCATACAGGTGATTGTATTCCCCATCTGACAGATGAAGCATCTGCTCTAAAGCATCAGTTTCAGAACTTTTTTGTCAGTCGAATCCCTTAGACATAAACTATGTATCCTCTGAGATTTTAAGTTAATATTTCAATAATTTAACAACACATTTGCATGTTCAAAGATTTCTGATGTCAGTCAAAACATGCAAGTAAATAGATAAAATATTGAATCTTTTTTTAGTAAGCATTTAAAATTGTTTTTATTTTAAAATTATTTTTATGTACTGTATAGGACTGCGTGACTTGCCCAAAAAATCATTACTTCGTAGCTGGAATTTACTTTGTAAGTGGACTTAAATCTAACTTAAATCTAGTGGAACCCAATCAAATTTAATAATAGCAAGGATAATAGTTGTTATTATTATTATTATTATTATTATTATTAACTGTAAGACAGAAGAAAATAATACATTTGATAATATCATAAAAATATATATTTACATCAAGTTGTGATACTATAAAAATTCTTAAATTCTTCACATTCAGAAACTCAAGATTTTAACACTTCAAATTCAAGCTTTTATTTTGGCAGAATATTGGTGAAATGCTGTCTACTTCTGCCCACAAAAATGTTGGAAATTATGTGAATATATAAATAAAGTGTACCTAGCGCATGTTGGCTTCCCAAATGCAAGGTAAACTCAAAGCACATTTAGAAGTGATGTTCTCCATTTACTGTGAACCAAGCTGAAATGCTGAAAACATCAGATCATGAGCTGCTCGCATGAACACAGTATGGCTCTTCACTCTGAAACACGCAGTTTCACAGACTACATAATTAAATCCCAGTATTTAATTTCATAATTGCACTAGGCTATATCACAATGCCACTATTATTTTATTATTTTACGAACCCCTGTTTGAGAAACCCTGCTCTCAAGTACGAGGGCGTATGGCCCTACAGTACAGGTTTAGATTACCTTAACAGACATAACAGGAAAGCATTACTGAAACTCCAGATGCACTGATCTACTCAACAAATACGGATCCCATGTGTTTGTGAACAGTACATAGATACTTGTCTATTTTTTCCAGCATCATTGATCTTATATTTTTTTCTTCAAACTCTCAGAGAGTCTCCTCTGCGTCATCATTATTAATTTTTAAGACTTGTTCAGTCGAGCTAATTTTGTCTGAAATTATTGAAATCTAGTCTGTAGATGAAGCTTTTTACAGTTGAGTGTGTGTTTGAGTGGTTCTTGTCTTTACCTGATTGACTTGTGTAATGACTTGTCTTTGTGTTTGTGTTCACTCTGTCAGGAATCCCTCGAGTATCTCAGTGTAAATTCAACCTGCCCCTTCGGTTAGTGTGCTACCCCTCCTCAGCTATCAAACATGCCAAGTACAAGATCACTGTGGACACCAACAAACCTCCGGTCAACCTCAATGAAGTCTTCCCAGGTACAACAGCCAAACTTTTTTGTAATTCTATTTCAGTCCAGCCATCTCTAGAAATTAGGGATGAATCAAAAACACATTAAATCACATCACCTCTTTCTTGCCAAAAAGTCAACCATCAACCATAATCTTTATGTCTATTACCAACACTACTATTATAGGAGTCATGGGTTGAACTTAGGCAAATACTAATTTTGCAGATTCATTAGCTTGCCACTAGGGGTGTACAACAGCAACAGCTATAAAAAGTTTGCATACATTGGGCCTCACTTCAGCAAATTACTAATTGCATTTAAAGAGCATTTGCCCATTGAATTTGCACAACTGTTTCCGAATTCTAGTTAATACAGCTTAGGGGTCAGATTCGCAAAACATTCTTAAGAATAATATATATTTTTTTACTGCTATTTTCTAACTTCCTTGTATTTCCAAAAGTATTTCTTAAGAAAGTTCTTATCTTTTCTTAAGATTGTTCTAAAGACAACGTTTATGCAGATTTGGGATGAAAATTTGATATTTAATGGATTTTTGGGTGGTTTCAAATATTCAGTACTACAACATAACCCTAGCTACATATATTACATATTACTAGGGATGTGCAAGATTTCTATGAAGTAACATAAATGATCGCTGATGTAAACAGTGATTGGTAATGATTATGTGTGACATCATTGATCACTAATGTAAACAGTGATCGGTCCTGATTATGTGTGACATGACTTTTTTCTGAATTAACAACTCTACAAACACATAGGAGACCTAATTTTTATTTATTTATTTTTTAAATTATGACAATTTCCTTAAAAAAAGGACATGCACATTTTTTTAGTAAAAAATGTAAGGAAAATATTAGGGCTTAAAAAATGTATTAATAAAAAGCTAATTAAAGTGATTAGGGATGCAGGATATTATCGGACTGATATCCGAATCGGCCAATAATGGCTTTAAATGTAAATATCGGCATAGGCCCGATATGAAAAATTATGCCGATGTGTCTTGCCAATAAGAGGAATACGTTAACTCACATGTGCTCATGGTCTGCTAGCGATTAGATCATGTCAGCAGTGTGACTCATTCTTGAAGCAAAGTTTTGTCTGAATGATGATTAGATTCACTGTTTTGGATCGCTGCATTTAAACAGAGAATGTACATATGATTGAGTAAACAGTAATAGCACGTGCAGCGGCAGCCTCCCCCGGGTCCTAATGCCAGGTCGGTAAGGAGTTTTAATTCCGCAGGGGGCGCTGTTGGCCTACTTCTAGTTCAATTAAAAGTAAAATAGCCTACACAAATAACATTTAGACTGTGGTTCTGATTAAATAAAGATTAAATAAAACAATAACTGATGTCATAAAATGAGTATGTTTTGATTTAAAGGTCAGAACCTATAGCTTACATGAAAAAAAAAAATCACAAACATGACACTTGTAAATTAAATAATTTTATATATACTTATTCATTTATGTGTCATGTTTTATTTTTTTAAACAAATCATAAGCTCTAAAAGATTTTCTGAATTTTTACAACTCTTTTGCTTTAGACCATCTACAAATGTTAAATCTTAAAAGAAAATGTTAGGGTTAACACTGCATCCTTCTGGGAAAAAAATGCGGCGATTGATATAGTTTATTTTATAGTTATTCTCAAAGCTTCAATGCACTGTCAAAAAACCTTCATTATTGTTTATTTAATTCTAACAAATAAGTTCGTGTTAAAAACTAACCAAAATTACAAATATTTTGCTTATAATTTCTGCACAGGAGAGACTTGGTGTTGTTTCCACACAAAAGGAAATATATCAGTATCAGTATCGGCCAAAATGAGTTGGGAAAAAATCGGCATATCGGATATCGGCAAAAATCTAATATCGTGCATCCCTAAAAGTGATAGTTCACCCACAAATTAAAAATGAAAAAAAAAAAATGTAACACAATAATGTCTTTATGTATTGGGGGTCATTTCTCAGCCAAATTAATTTGTGATTAATTCAATTAATGAATCGCCACAAAGTGTGATTAATTAGATTAAATATTTTAATTGATTGACAGCCCTAGAAAATTAATTTATAGGAACATAAATTAACATAAATTTGGTTAACACTGAAAAAATATATAGTATAAGTATAATTACATTATTATATGTAGTATAATTAAACCGTATAAGTATAATTACATGATAGTGTAATTCCCACATTTTCATGTTATTGATAAGCAGTGGAGTCAGTGTTCTGTTATCTGGGTGAGTGCTGTAGACAGGGCTTGGAAAAGCATTTTTCTGAGATAATGTGAGGCCTGAGCTTTGGTCAGATAAGGAACAATCCGCTGTGCTCCGGCGTCCTGCGTGCTGATAAGAGACTATCTCTGTCTGACATCCGTTCAGCCACTCTGCATGAGAATCAGAAGCCATCAGGAGGGACAGACAGACGGCAGCATGAGACAGAGACAGCAACATTCGCCTGTGTTCTTGGGGGAAAGGACACTAAAAACAATTGTCTTTTTTGGACATGTACTACCACTAGCATGGTATTATGAAAGTCGTTCAGTAAAACCAAAGAACATTTGGACACTTAACAAGTTCCACTTAGTATAACTCAGGTGTTTCTCATGAGAACACAGATTATTATTAAGTTTTAAGGCTGTCAGTTGATTAAAACAATTAATTAAGTTTTTGGTGTTAACGTAATTGATGTTTTTTAATTTAACTATTTGTAAAATATCAAATAATAATATCTTTTTTTTATTTAACTAATAGATAATACAGGTGCATCTCAATAAATTAGAATGTCGTGGAAAAGTTCATTTATTTCAGTAATTCAACTCAAATTGTGAAACTCGTGTATTAAATA
>JAFVLL020000664.1:22185-36221 GCA_021397915.2 Tor tambroides
TTTATGTTCTGTTTGTGTCTTTTTGTTATTAATAAACCCCATTATCTCCAGCACTTGAGTCCTCGCCTCATCTCTCCGTGTGGCACCGTGACAATTACACTGTGTTTTGTTTCAAAAATTCTATTTTTGAATGGCCTTTCTTATGTATTTAAGCAGAACAATTCAGAAGGTCTCAAACTGATTCACATATACACTTCTTTGGTCAGTTTATGTTGTGATAATGCATAAAAACATAAGCCTAACACTCAATTATGACCATGACCTCAGCTTAGCAGATCAAAAGTGAGTGTAAGTGCTAAAAGGTCAGAACTCATACGTGCCCTAAAGGTCAAAGACCCTTAGAAAACCCCCTATAATCCTCACAACAGACACTCACAGTGCATCTAACTGCTTTTGTCAAAGGAATTCTTATCTAAGTGCTTTTGTGCTGTGTGTGTTCTGCATGCTGTGTTTCTAATGCATGTCATGAATTCCAGGGGTGGGCTACTGTCAGCGCAGGTCAAGAGAGGTCAGCACAAATGGCCTTAATTTAACCACCTAGATTTTAGACAGTTTAAAATAAGGGGTGTCACGCTTTCTGCCAGCTCAGACTGACGCCAACAGCGTGGCGGCTGAGCTCGTGTGTCGTGCACAGGACAAGAGAGCCTGATGGTCTACTTTTTGCCCACGGCAGTGAGATGGAAAGGTTAAAAGCCTGCCCTCCCAGAGAGAGAGCTTTAAAAGCACATAGAATGTGCTGTCGGCCGATGAGCTGATAGGAGCACAGACAGAGAGAGTGTGTGAGTGACAGTCAGACATAGTGTGTGTGTGTGTGTGTGTGTGTGTGTATTGGGGGCCAGACACTTAATCTAAGTGCTCGGCAATCAAGCATTACCGCGGGTCAGTCACCTGTGTGAATGCAGCTCACTGTGGACACACAAAACACTAAACTTGAAATGGATCACGTTACTAAAGACAGAGATACAACACAAACCAATTGAAGAAACGATAAAGCCATAAGCGCTACATTAATGGGCCTTGTTAACTGTGGTAAAATCAGTCTAATGCACAGCCTTGAGTGGATTTTTGGTAAGGCTGCTTGGTTAATCAAAATAAAATCAATATGGATTAGTGCGATTATCAAATCACAAAGGCTGTGATTTGATTAAATAAATATCCTGCGTGTTTCGGAGTGAAGTGCGGAACTGTTTATTTACACATGAACTGCTCATGATCCGGTGTTTTCAGTCTCTCAGAGTGGCTTCGTTCACAGTAAATTGCTGGTCCACACAAGCTCCATCTCTACATCTGCTCTGAGTTTGGGTCGTTATAACATGCATTTGGAAACGCAACATGCGCCAACCATCTTCCACTTCAACTTATAATGAGAGGCGCTTATAAACCAGCTGTTGTCAACGAAAGAAAGCTTTAAGGTTTCCTTGTGGTTTTCCACTAATGTAAACATTTTTAAGATTTTGAAAGTAAGGAATTAAAACAGCCATAAATATTAGTTTCATAATTTAAGTGTACTATTATTATTAAGCTTGAATACTTTTTTTTTTATTTTACACTGAATATTACAATAATATTAGTTAATATAAATAGTTTTCTTTTTTTTTCAGAAAAAAAAAACATGTAGCTATAATTCCTACTTTTCCTCAAGGCTCTGTGTTGCAGTGATTCAATGAGTGTTCATTAAGTGTTGTAATTCATTTGTGTTAAGTGTATTTTATTTACAGGTTGCAACGAAGCAAGCTGTTTCATTAATGCATTAATAGAACGTGTAGAAATTTATAACAACTTTGAATTAATTATTGGCTTCTCCAATAAGAAGAGTCATATCTATCTTCTATAAAAATGTTTCATTGAAATTAAGATAATTCTGTTCAGTAAGGTGGAATGTATTTGTATTTAAATCCAAAAATAAAAATTGAGAACTATAATGTATGAAAACAATTAAGTATGTTTTTAGGATAATTCATATTCTTTGCATTGTGTTAATTATTTGCATGAGATTTTGATTTAAGTGTGAAATAACTCAATAATCCAATATAGGGCCAGTTTTACTAAACAGGGCAAATTAGCACGAGAGCGCAATTCCAAAACAGCACCGATGGGTGTGGAAATTTCTGCGGCGGGTGATTTACTAAAAAGGCGCAAATTAAAGCACACAGACGCAACATCTCATTTACATATCGACCAACGCAATATACCAAGCGCAGCGCAAATTAGTGTAGTCGCAAATAAAGAATAAAGAAATAAAGAAGCCACAGTACATTGAAAAGAACCGGAGCTTTGCTAGAAGTTTTGATAGAGCTGGTATTGCTAGTTGGGGGTTCCAAGTCGTCTTTTATTTCCTGAAGCAAATTAAATGTAACAAGGTCTGGCAAACTATATATTCGGATAATGAGTACTTCTGGCATTCCAACTAAATTAATACGTGTGGGAAAAATCCTCTCCCTTCTACTATATGCTCTCTGTTCTCTGCTGTGCCTCCTCCTAGCAACAATAATTGTAGCCATTTCAAGCACAAAATAGTTAAGACATGCTTTTTGGGGGGCGTTAAATAATGGGGCAATACCAGTAATTTGACAAACGCAAACGTTAGTGAAACGCGTCGCGTGATTCATTTGAATACTCTCCTTCCATAAATTTTGCGTCTGAAAGGGAAGCTCCTACAAATGCATATTCAATAAGGTCAGGCGCAAAAATAACTGTGTCCACGCCTTTTCAGCACTAATTCGTCACTGCGCGTCTTTAGTAAAACCCGACACCAAAAGACAGTTTGCGCTGGCGCAAGCTGTTAGTAAAACTGGCCCTTAGTTCGTTAACAATCAGCTGTTTACAGTTGTTGTAATGGTTTGTAGCAACTTGCCACGTTAATATAAGATGTAATGTTTATCTTGCAGAACACACCTATTGGCATGCCTTAATACCAGATTACACGTTATGTTTCTTGTTGTTTGTTTGACAGGCAGTGGCTGCGAGTTAGTGGTGAGATTCTCAGCATTTCTGAACGGCCACTATCCTCCAGCGGATTTGTGTGGAGATATCGCCGTGTCCTACAGCTCAGCTACAGGTATGAGCTCCTCATGAACACTCCCACGCTCTGTTTGTCTGACTCCATCTCTAAGTTCTGGAACACATTACCCTCTTTCCTCACTTCTTTAAGCCCTTTTACTCATTTCAAGATGTCTGGATGTTTGCCAAAGCAGAAAAAGCAGCAGAAAGGCTGCGTTTGTCCTGGCGTTTCTCTTGGATGGTGTCTGTGTTGGCAGAGACTGCTGGAAAACTTCCTGAAAATATCCGGGAGTTTCCCTTTTCTCTGACTCTTTTTTTCTTTCTGTCCTTCTGAAAATAGTGAGTCTGTTTTACACATTAGATCGCAGGTACATAGGACTACGCACACACACACACGCACACACACACGCATGCACGCGCACACACATGCTTGTCTAGCTTTCTAAATGAGGACATATCATTGGCTTCTATTGTTTTTAGATTAAGCTAATAAGAATGACTAAAGACTAACCCAAACCCTAACACTATAAGAAACGTCTGAAAGTTTCCAAATGGAGGTTTTGTCATATTTAGCCAACTTATTGGGGACAACTTTGTGTCCAAACTTTAGCAACATAGTCAATGCACTGTAAAATATACAGTACTATATACAATACTGTTAACACACTGTGTGTCTTTAATGTTCCCTGTAATATTCAGCATAAAGTATAAAGCTAATTATAAACACACACACAGACACACACACACACACACACACACACACACACATACACCCGGGGAAACCCCACTTACTCTGTTGGCTGTAATAGCCCTCAGTTTGTTTTACTCTTTCTGTTCACCTCTTTCTCTCACACACACACATACACACACACACACACACACACACACACACACACACACAGCACTTGCTATGCTGGAAATTTGTATACGCAGTAACAGGCTCTAAGGATCTGGGTCCGGATTTATGAAAATCTTGTTAAAAAATAAATTTCTTAAGATAAATTCTGAGAAGTTTGTAAGAATGTTTACAAGCAATCTTTGCAATTCCTGAAAAAAAAAAAAAAAAAAAGTTTTCTTATATTTTCTTATAGGATTATCTTATTTTTTTTGGTAAGACTTTAGTATAGGGACCCATTCTCACTATTAAGTAATTGCTTATTAGCATGCCTATTAATAACATATGGTTATTTATTAGTACTTATAAAGCACATATTCTGCATGACCATATTCTACATCCCTAAACCTACCCAAAACCTAAACTTAACAACTACCTTACTAATGATTAATAAGCAGCAAATCAGGAGTTTATTGAGGCAAAATCATAGTTAATAGTTTGTTAATAGTGAGAATTGGACCTTAAAATAAAGTGTGACCTTTTTTTCTTGTGAAGAAAATGACAGGCTTGATCAGCTCAATGAAAAATACCTTAAAGGCTCTATAGTACTTGCGCTGTGCACATATTAGTAGTATTAGTATTAGAATTATGTGTTTGTATTATGTTGTAAGACTTAATATTTGAACCCTAACAAGTTCATTAAATGTCTTACATTTGGGGATTTAAGACAAGTTGTAAGATATTTAAACTTTAAGAGGTTATTTATAATGATTTCTGAGAACATTCTCTTTAGAAATTCAAATTCAAAGATCTCAGGAATTCCATTTAAGAATATTCTTCTTTATTTTGGGAATACAAAATATTCTTAACATTTTTCTTAGGTTAGAAAACAAGAAGAAAATAGGAGTTAAGAATATTCTTAAGAATATTTCATGAATCTGGTTTTATATGATATTTGTGATACAAGTTAAACATTTTGTGCTTGTAAATGTGCGTGTATAGAGCACTGGAGTAGTTCTGCATTGGAGATGCTTGTGCGGAATGGGAAGAGTTTGTGTGTGTGTGTGTGTGTGTGTGTGTGTGTGTCGTCCATGCAAGCCTGTAATTACTGTCCTAATCACTTGCTCCTTCCACACCTCAAAACACACTCACAGACATACACATACACACAAAGGTTAATTGTAGCACTTTGATGGTTTTAATCCAGCTTTCATTTTGCTTTCATGTTCAGACTCACTGACAATAAACACATCTCCCCAAAATAGTCTAAATGCATTTAAAGCACTCAAATCTGGATCAAGACATACTGAGGATGTTTTCAGAACAGTATGTTGCCATTCACCAGAAGTCATATCATCCACAACATCTTGTTGCCTTAAATATTTGATTGGATTTACTGTTCAGTTGCACTAAACTAAAGTATAATGTTGTGTAGAGTGGAGCTGCTTGGAACCTGCGACTTGCAGAAACCTCCAGTAAGCTTGCCGCAGAATCATTCAATTGTTTTTAAAATCTGTATTTTTTGTTAAGTACTAATGAGAGTGCAGTAACGTTTAAATCCATTCTGAAGATTTCCAGCACAGAAAAGGTCTAAAAGTGCACAGACTCTGTATGTGGCGTAGATGGAGGAGTATTTGTGTAGTAACGGCAGGAATAGCTCTTGAGAACATGTGGAATGCAGAGCGTGTTTTTGGGAGTGTGGTTTAGATGACTGATGTAGCCACTGCTTAAAGTGCCTTTTCTGGGCAGTAATGGCTGCTCCTCTCTTTAAGTAAACAGAGCAGTCGCTGCTGACATGGAAGATGAGGTTAGCTGGTTAGGGTGAGTTTTTGTCAGAGGGTTGGTGGTGTTTACACAGAGATAACTTGAGCTTTACGCAAATGGAGCGGGAACTCTGAGGGGAGACTAATGCTACATTTAGATCTGGAAGCAGAGGTGTATCTCAAACACTTCCAGCTTATAGGTCATATTTCACAAAGTGTGCTGCCGGTCAGAAGCATTCAGCTCAACAGCTACCATTGATTTCAGTAAAAGCTTTTTGGTTGAATCTCACGAAAACAGGCCCAGGTTGGATTTCACTCTAAAACAAGAAAGAAAAAAAAAGATATTTTTGAAATGTAATATTTAAAAATACATAAAACATTGTGAAATATTATTACAATTTAAAAGAAATGTTTTCTCTTTGAATAAAATGTAGGTTGTAATTTCTTCCTAGGAGGGCAATGCTAAATTTTCAGCCATTACTGATGAATAGAAATTCATCAAAGAACCTAGAACAGAATTTATTTGAAATAGAAATCTGTAGTAAATGTCTTTACTGTCACTTCAGATCAATTTAATGCTCTAACTTGCTCAATAAATGTATTATTATTTTTTATTTTTATTTTTTTTGCAATATCTTGCCCCATTTTTTTAGTTGTAATAATATTTAAGAACAGTACTGTTTAAAATGTATATTAATCGTATAAATGCAGCCTTGGTGAGCATGAGAGCTTTTCCAGACTTCCAGACTTTTTGATATATATATATATATATATATATATATACATACATACATACATACATACAGTATTCTGTGGTGATTTTTAGTAGTGAAATACTGGAAAACATTTTCTTTTCTTTCATTATTTTTACTTCTTTTTTTTTATAACATTAAAAGTGTTCTTTTTTGTGGATGTTGTGGATGTTTTTCTTGTGTTTCTTTTGATTTTGAATGTTTATATAATATGAAATTACTGTATCAGTGGTTCTTCTGTACTACAGTCACCCCTGTCTGCTCCTCTGTAGTATGATTGTTGTGTCAGTGTGAATGTGTAATATTCTGCTATTCTTCTTTCTTGTTGCCACCCATACCAGAGCTCAACCCTGCAGGTGAGTGACAGAAAGGTCCTCAGAACGGAATATATTTTCCTATCATCAGATGTGACTGCATATGTTCAGCTGTAGGCAAAAACTTTAATGTGCAAACATGTTCATAAATGTACACACAAAGCACAGGGCATTTAAAATGCACATTCTCTGCAGTAGTTGATGTGTCCAGTAGGGGGTAGGGGGTGATAGGTTCATACAGGTGATTTTATTCCTCATCTGAAGTCATGTCTTTCTTTGCGCTACAGCAACAGTTTCAGAACTTTTTTGTCAGTCAAATCCCTTAGACATAAACTATGTATCCTCTGAGATTTTAAGGTATTAATAACAACACTTTCCTCATTTACTGTGAACCAAGTTGAAACGCTGAAAACATCAGATCATGAGCTGCCCTCATGAACACAGTGATGCTCCTCATTTTGAAACACGCGGCTCAACAGGCTACATATTTAAATCACATTTAAATTTGATTTGATAATCTCACTATATCACAATGCCACTATTATTTTTATTATTTCTCAAACCCCCGTTTGGAAAACCCTGCTCTCAAGTAAGACATTAGCTCAGTGGCGTATGGCACTGCAGTACAGGTTCAGATTACCTTAACAGACATAACAGGAAAGCATTACTGAAACCTCAGATGCGCTGATCTACTAAATACTGATCCCATGTGTTTGTGAACAGTACATAGGTACTTGTCTATTTTTCCAGCATCACTGATCTTATATTCTTTTCTTCAAACTCTTAAAGAGTCTCCTCTGCCTCATCATTATTATTTTTTTAAGACTTGTTCAGCCGAGCTAATTTTGGCTAGAAATGTAGATTGGCCAGTCTGTAGATGAGGCTTTTTACAGTTCAGTGTGTGTTTGAGTGGTTCTTGTCTTTACCTGAATGACTTGTGTAATGACTTGTCTTTGTGTTTGTCTTCACTCTGTCAGGAATCCCTCGAGTATCGCAGTGTAAATTTAACCTGCCTCTTCGGTTAGTGTGCTACCCCTCCTCAGCTGTCAAAAATGCCAAGTACAAGATCACTGTGGACACCAACAAACCTCCTGTCAACCTCAATGAAGTCTTCCCAGGTACCACAGCCAAATATATTTTTTGTAATTCTATTTCAGTCCAGCCATCTCTGGAAATTAGGGATGAATCATACAAAAACATATTGCATCATATGCAAGCTTCCTTGCCAAAAATTCAACCATCAACCTACACTACTATTATAGGAGTAAGGGTTTGACTTAGGCAAATGCTAATTTTGCAGATTCATTAGTTTGCCACTGGGGATGTACAACAGCAACAGTTGTAAAAGTTGGCAAACATCGGGTCTCACTTCAGCAAAGTACTAATTGCATTTAAAGAGCATTTGCCCATTGAATACTTGCACAATTGTTTCCGAATTCTAGTTAATACAGCTTAGCGGTCAGATTCGCAAAACATTCTTAAGAATATTATTCTTTTTTACTGCTATTTGCTAACTTCCTTGTATTTCCAAAAGCATTTCTTAAGAAAGTTCTTATCTTTTTTTCTGAAGACTGTTCTAAAGACAACACTTAAGAAGATTTTAGAGGTTAGGATAACCTCCAACTTGCCTTAACCCCCGCCCCCACACAATACTACTACGGCATAACCCTAGCTACATATATTACATATTACTAGGGATGTGCAAGAGTTCTGTAAAAAAAAGGACATAAATGATCGCTGATGTAAACGATTGGTAATGATTATGTGTGACATCATTGATCACTAATGTAAACAATGATCGGTTGTGATTATGTGTGACAAGACTTTTACTGAATTACTAACTACAAAAACAAAGGGGACCTCATTTTTGAGGTTTTTTTAAATATAATTATGACAATTTCCATTAAAAAATGATTTTTTATCTAAAATATTAGGGCTGTCAATTTAACACATTACTCAAATTAATTAGTTATGGAAAAAATAACATGTTAAAATTTTTAACGCAGTTAATGCATCCGTCCGCCCTGATTTTATACAACTGTTCAGTAAATTAGAACTTAATTATTTACTTGTTTTTGCTCAATTTTACCAATACAGATATTACCTGTAAAGCCACAGCAGAACTGTTGTGCGTCACCGAAAAACACACAGCGGTCATTTGTTTCTGAATGAATCCGCGTTTTGAAGGAATCGGGTGAACCAATGATTCAATGGCGCATTCATAAAGAGCGGCATTTACTTAATTCCTAAATGAATCAGCAGTTTAAACAAATCGAATGAATGAATGACTCAATGACTTGTACAATAAGACATTTACTGCCATACACTGGCAGTTTTAGTTTTTTATTTAGAGTATCATTTCATTAAAAAACAATTCCATATTTCCATATTAATAAAACATCTGAAAATTAAAAATAAAAAAATTGCTATTAATAAAAATCTAATTAAAGGGATAGTTCACCCAAAAATTAAAAATGGGAAAAAAAAGGGAACACAATAATATCTTTAATTTATGTTTTGGGGTCATTTCTCAGCCAAATAATTTTGTGATTAATTAATTGCCACATAGTGTTATTAATTAATTAGATAGCCTTAGAAAATATACATTTATAGGAACATAAATTAACATAAATTTGGTTAACACCGAAAATATATGTAATATAAGTATAATTACATTAATGGAATTCCCACATTTTCATGTTATTGGTGAGCAGTGGAGTCAGTGTTCTGTTATCTGGGTGAGTGCTGTAGACGGGGCTTGGAAAAGCATTTTTCTGAGATAATGTGAGGCCTGAGCTTTGGTCAGATAAGGAACAATCCGCTGTGCTCCGGCGTCCTGCGTGCTGATAAGAGACTATCTCTGTCTGACATCCGTTCAGCAACTCTGCATGAGAATCAGAAGCCATCAGGAGGGACAGACAGACGGCAGCATGAGACAGAGACGGCAATATGCGCCTGTGTTCTTGGGGGAAAGGACACTAAAAACAATTGTCTTTTTTTGGATATGTACTACCACTAGCATTGCATTATGAAAATCATTCAGTAACCCCAAAGAGCATTTGGACACTTAAACTAAACTTTAATATGTGTGAGTGTCATTGCATTATACAACAAATTTATCAAAAAAAGTTTTGGTCACTAAAATTAAAATTTTCCACTCAGCACCCCTGTGCATACAGAGAGTTACTCATGAGAACACAGACTATTATTAGGTTTTAATGCTGTCAGTTGATTAAAACATTTGAATACATTTTCGGTGTTAACCTAATTTTTGTTTGTATATCATGTTTTTCTTTTAAAAAAATAGTTGGATTAAAAAATAATTTTGTACCAATTTTAGTACCATAGCAAAAATAATTGTTTTATTTTAATAGTTTTTAATTTAACTATTTGATTTTTTAAATGTAACTAAAATAGATCATTTATAATAGTAATAATTATAAACTGTCAGTCACTTCAGTTCAACACAAGCTCCCTGACTAACTCCTGCTATATTCAAAAAAAACTTTCTACACTGCACAGTGAATCTCTTATTTATGCTTTTTTGGTTATAATGAAATAATTTGCAAGTGTGCACAACTCAGATCTCACTAAACAAAAACTATTATTGAGCGGATTGGCTAACTTAAACGCCTCGGTTTGTCACTGCGTCACGTGCTCGACAGAAAAAGCAAAATAGAAACCCTTGACACTCTTCACGGAGCGTGCACACAAATACGTACAGGAGCGTTTGAAAGCATTTCTGTAATACTGCAGAAAGGCTGGTATGGTTCCATTTTACTGGTGCTTTTGACTACACTCTGTTTCTGGGTTTCAGATTTCTCTGAGAAGTCAGAAAATAATGACAGCAGTGCTTTGGGCTTCCAACTCATCACAGGCTCCAGGGTCATTGTCCTTGCCTCCAAAACGTCCCGTGAGTTCTCACACACCAGCACACACATGCCCAACCTATGTCAATGACATTCTGCTATTTTAAGGTTTCTGAAAAATATACATTTTCAGACTCCTCCTACAGTGTTCATTAAATCGTCACCAAATTTGATCTTACTGGATTATCTTATCCAAAACTTGTGTAATAGATGTTCTCATGTATTCAATGAAAAAAATTATATTGAGTTTTTATCTTTTCAGTTCTCTTTTTATGTCGTTAAAACCATGCTCAGAAGATTCCAGTTTTGGCACAGGTCCTACTGATCAAGAAATTAAAAAGATGTATTTGTTGAGGCTTCTGAATACTTTCAAAACTTGACTGTTCTCTTTGTGTCATGATATCCATGTCAGTGATTTTTGTGTGTGTTTAAGTTTTTATTATGATTTTTTTAAGTCTTGTTTTGTCTCTGCTTTTTTGTAATCTAGTAGTTTTTGAAGAATTATTATTATTATTATTATTATTCAGTTAAATGCCACGATTTAGAAAATGCGTACTTCAGATTGTAGTTCAAATATTCAGACTTTTTTTTAAACACTTTAAATAACTTTTTTTTTGTTTGTTTTAACTTAACGTTATTGCAAAACAGAAAAATTCTTTCATCAGATTTTAATACGTTCCTCTGCCTCCAAAGCAGCTTTTCTTTTTGACTGACATCACCAAGCCCAACCACTCCCCTCAAATCTTCTGTCATAAAAAGACCACTTTTCTCCATTCACTCTGTTTCTTGTGGTTAACATCAAGTGCTGCCCTATATTTTCAAGTGGAATATCCTTGTTACTCATAAATAGATTTTCTGAAATGTTCATTTTATGACAGTAAACTTGAACTGACTTGAATGACTTAAAGGGGTGGTTGATTGCGATTTCACTTTTTTAACGTTAGTTTGTAATGTTGCTGTTTGTGCATAAACAATATCTGTTATAACAGTGTATACAGCTTGTATAACGGGGGCTTGTATAACAGTGTATACAGCTTGTATAACGGGGGCGGGGTTTATCAGGGTTTGTGATGTCACTTGATGCCATGTTGCGCTGCTTTAGAGAAGAGGAAGAGTTGTTGCCATGCCGTCAAAACTAGGGGTGCACTAATATCCTCTGCGTCTCATTTGGGCTTAAATTGATAAGCATTATTGACGACGCCATTGTTTACAATACAACCGGAGCACATGCCACTGAGGTTAGGGGTGTGTTTTTAAGACATGCACTAGAGGCGGTTTAGTGAATCACAACACAATGGGCCAGCTAACCAATCTGAGCCCATTATGTATTTCTGACGGAGGGCTTCATAAAATCAGGAAATCATCAGAACGTCCAAAGGAGACGGGACAGAGCGGTGTGGAATAAAGGTAAATGTTGAAAAATAATAGGTTATGTGAAAAATAATGTTTTTTTTTTTTCAAACGAAGCAATAACATGTTAGACTGCACCCCATAAACACAATCAAGCCTAGAAAAAACAAACAAAAAAAAAAACAGTCAACCACCCCTTTAATCAGAGGAAATGTTTCATGAAGACAAGCACATGCTGACAGCAGCAAAGAAAAACTCTCTGATTGAAGACAAAGGAGAAACTACATAGGGAAATCTCAGAAAGAAAATCCATCCTCTATCCTTGATTGATATTTATTCTTCAAAGTATCTTGAAGAATGGCAGTGTTGACTGAAAATGTGTTAAATCTGCGTCGATATTTGTAAACTAGTGCTGGGAATTTAAGAATCAGGTACAGTATTAGGTGAAAGAGCCACCTTGGTTGTGTATTTCCACAACAAAAGGGTCAGTCAAATCCTGTAATGAAAGTTTTGTTGTGGTGCCAGTGTGGATCGACATCTTGCTCTCTCTCTCTCTCTCTCTCTCTCCCTTTCTTCTGTCTGTCTTTCGTGAACACACATAAATGCACACTTTCACACAACACCCCCCCCACACACACACGCTTCACTAATGCTCGCATCCATCATGCGAGGAAGCCCTGTGATCTGTTTCAGGTTGTCATGAGCTAATTACAGGTGCGGGAGACGGAAGGCTGATAGTACTGCTCTGTCTCTCTCTTTATGTGAGTGTGTGTTGACTCTCTGCAGAGCGTTACAGGATCCAGAGCGAGAGCTTTGAGGATATCTGGCTGGTAGCCAAGGAGCTGGTGCAGTGTTTCGACCAGCACTTTGTCTCCCTTGGAGTCAAAGACTTTCGGAACAGCTTTAGTGGACCAATTCCACTGCCTGAGTACTTTGAGACAGTGGACCACCACTTTGAGGTGTGAAGTTTCTCACACGGTCACACATATTTAAATCAGATTCTTGGCTCTCTATACATATGGAAGCATTGTGACATCCTTAATAAATACTGTATGACGTTAAAACATAACCCTCTGAGTAATGTTTTCTCATTTTGTGGGAATATTTGTAGCTTCGTGTGAATGCGCAGAAGTATCAGGATTTGCTGTCGGAGAGAGCAGTTCAGTTTAGGGCCATCCAGCGCCGTCTACTGACCCGCTTTAAAGACAAAACCCCAGGGCCGCTTCAAAACCTGGACACGCTGATGGAGGGAACCTACCGCCAAGTAAGCACAATTACACAAAGACATACTATAGAGATTAAAGGGATAGTTCACCCAAAAATGAAAATTTGCTGTTAATTTACTCACCCTCAGGCCATCCAAGATGTAGGTGTTGTTTTTGTTTTTGTTTTTTTTTTTAAGTAGAACAGTAAAGAAGATTGTTAGCTGAAATTGTGGTCTTTGGTGATTCATAAAATGTAAGTCAGCGACTGCCCGTCTTTGAGAATAAAAAAAGCATATCAAGAAACACAAAATGAATACCTTTGGCTCCTGTTGATATATTGTGGTCTTATGAAGAGAAACTATTGGTCTGTGCAAGAAACCGTACATTATTTACAACATTATTACCTGTTCTTACAAACCCAAACAAGAGGCAGTTCATTAAACATTAACCTGAACCTGAACAGAAACCCATCAGTCTTGGCTTGGGTCAGGTAACAGACCTCTTGGAGACATACACACATATTGAAATATTGCAGGCAGTGTTTAATGTGTAGTGGACTTTAGAAATAATTTTATAGTGTCGTATCATTAATTAAAAATCTGGCGAGAGATTAATCACAAAGCCTCTGAAATGCAATGTAAATGTTTCATATTTCTTTTCCTAAAAGCTCAATTTTTAGGATACATTTGAAGACATGCAATGACAATGCAGTTTATCCATTGCGTATGTGTGGGTCTGACTGATTGTTCATATATTGTGTGAGATTTCTAGTAATAAATGCACAAAGTCACAGTCTCCCTGTCTTGATGACTGTGTAGTGTCCCTGCTAAACTTGTGGTCACTTGGTTGCACAGATTCACTGCATTGACCAACAGATAGACACTATTGACGACAGACAATGAACGCAAAATTTTGTTAATGTGACCTCACCTTAAAAAGCAATCATTA
>JAFVLL020000666.1:0-51797 GCA_021397915.2 Tor tambroides
TTGTGTACATAGAAAAAGTCTTAGATCTTTGAGTTCAGCTCATGAAAAATGTGGGCAAAAACAAAAGTGTTGCGTTTATAATTTTGTTCAGTGTAAATCGTCAGTTTGTTGTTTTACACACATGCACAAACATTATTTCATACAGGACATAGTCGTGAGATGTAAGAAATCTTCAGACGTGCCCGTAACAACAAAAGACAATACTTTATTGAACCTTTTCTGATAAGAATTGTGCGCTGCAAACTCGAGCATTTTTGACGATCGTTTCTGTCCAGTCCGCTCGTTTTATCTCGTTTAACCACAGCTGTCATCGTTTTTTTGTCTGGCAGTGGCAGCAGGTATGCGATCAAATTTCTAATTTGAGGCTGTATTACGTCGATTCTGGCACCCAACATCACAACAAGATGATATTTTAAGCTCCTTATGTAGCCGAATCTGCGCTGGTTTGAATGGGCCGCCTCCAGTTCTCCCTTTGTTTTGCTTCCAGCTAGCGCTGTGACGTAATTGTGACGTCGGCCCTACATGACCCTAGTTACCTGTGGTTGGCCTAGCCGTGCATCACTCAGAAAACAGAAGGCCAATCAGAAGATAGGCTCATGAATATTAATTAGACAGGCCAAAATCGACATGTTCTTAGCAGAGCTCCTGAGAGAAGAGCTGTAAAAATATATTGAGATGGTTTTTGGTACTTATACCGCAAATATATATTCTTAAGGACATCAGAACCTAAAATAAAACTCCAGAAAGGTGTACAATATGGGACCTTTAAACCATCGCTGCATTACTTTAAAGTAAATGCTTAAGGAAGTCGCATGACTGCAAATGTTGTTTAATGTCTAGGATAATGCATTTTTTTTTATATATTAAATATATTGATATTATTGATAAAATGCCACCTGTAATAATGAAGCACCCCAGTGGAGATTAAGTACAACCTTTAGAATGTGGAAAGTATTAGATTTTTTTTTTCTACGTTGATATAAAATTATCAATGTTTAAAACAAAAGTAATAACTTTTACAGACTAAAACTGTGAATGTTAAGTCAACTCACCTTTATTCAGTGGTTTATAGAGTACAGAAGGTTTCAAAGCAGTTTTAGAGAGTTAAACAAGAAAATAGTGATTCAGTGATGGAAACAGAATTCAGTTCTGCTATAATAGTAAACTGTCATTATTCAGTCGAAATCAGTTTAGTGTGAAACACTGCTCTGAATGGCAGTGTTAAATATGACAAGTGTATGTTTTCTACCTCTGAAACAGTTTCTCATCATGTTTCTGTAGATTAAACTTCAGCTGAAGAGGAAGAAACTCTTCACCTACAAACCAAATACACATGCACTGAATCTGAATCCCCCACACTCATGCACATGATTTATGTCCACCCAGCAGACTGAACCACATTTCTTAAAAAAAAAAAAAAAAAGCCACATTCCGCAGCCACTTTCAGTTTGACTCAACAGCTGAACTTCGGTAAAGCTAGGACACTCTCAGAGAGAGAGAGAGAGAGAGAGAGAAATGAAGCTGTCACTGGAATCACCTTTTCAAAAAGTACAAATATGTAGCATTAGCTTCAGGTTCTGGTGTGCACCTATATATTTAGGGGGAAATAAGGTAAAAATGTGTACCTGTTGAAAGAGTACTGTCCCTGTGACAGATTTTGTACCTTTTAGTTCCATATACTAACACTGAGAGCTAAATAAATATACACAACACAACTCTTTTATAATCACCACAGGCTCCATTTTACCACTAAATTTAGTCCATTAAATATCCAACAATACTTTTATATATTCAGCAGTCAGACAACTATAGCTTTTAAAAACTATCAATGTTAAATGATAAAAAAATAAAGAATGTTTTCCATCATTAAGAAGAGTTACATTCTTATTAAGAGGCAAAAGAATATTTATTACATATAACATGCACATGGGCATGTGTGTTTGCATTAAGGAGGGCCAAACTCTGTCGGGGGAGGATTCACATTAGTTCTGTTGTGTTTGTTTAGATCAGTTGTGCTTTCACTGATAATCTTATTAAATCAGACTTTTCACTGAAGAGCTGAAAATGTTTCACATGTTTCTTCTGTTTGTGCTGCTGTGAGTTATAAATATATTGTTGTCATTTATTCACATTGCAAAGTAATAAGATTCTGCTGCGCTTCAAATCTCTCTTGTTGTTTTATAAATCTTAATTTCAATGACTGCAAATTCAATTCATGACCAAGCAACTTCTAAAATAATCATTTAAAATACAGTCATGGCCAAAAATATCGGCACCCTTGGTAAATATGATCAAAGAAGGCTGTGAAAATTAATCTGCATTGTTAATCCTTTTGATCTTTTATTTTGAAAAATTCACAAAAATATAAACTTTCATTGGATAATAAGAATTTAAAATGGGGGGAAATATCATTATGAAATAAATGTTTTTCTCAAATACACATTGGCCACAATTAACGGCACCCTTTTATTCAATACTTGTTGAAACCTCCATTTGCCAGTTTAACTGCTCTAAATGTTCTCCTATAATGCCTGATGAAGTTAGAGAACACCTGACAAGAAATCAGAGACCATTCCTTCATCCAGAATCACTCCAGATCCTTCAGATTCACAGCTCCATGACGGTGCTTCTTCTCTTCAGTTCACCCCACTCATTTTCTACAGGGTTCAGGTCAGAGGACTGGAATGGCCATAGCAGAAGCTTGATTTTGTGCTCAGTGACCCATTTTTGTATTGTTTTTAAGGTTTGTGTTTGGATTATTGTACGGTTGGAAGATCCAAACATGGCCCATTTTCATTATGGTGTGACTTTACTTGTTGAGGCACATGACTAACTAACTAATTCAAAATCTATAACCACAATGACATATTATTTAACAATTAGTTATTAGTTCTGTGCCTCAGCAAGTAAAGTCATAACATAATGATACCACAGCAAATCATTAGCTAATGATTAATTAAAGCAGACAACTGGAAGTTTAAAGGCATGGCTTCGACCCAGTGTGGTAATTAACATATTAATTAACTTCATTAGTTAATAAAATAAGTTATTAGAAAATTAACACATTATGACACATTTAACTAATAACAATTTATTGATTACTTAATCTTTGAATCATTTTGAATGTTCATTAGTTGCTGATGCAGTAATCATTAACAAATGGTTTAGTTTGTCGTGAGTTATACATTAACTCATGATTATCTGTGCATTAGTTAAGCATTATTTAATGCATATTTGTGCACCCGTATTGTAAAGTGTTACCAAGATTTCTAACAGAGTCAGTCACTTATTGATTTTTTATCTGTTGGTATTTGATATAATCCATGATGCCATGTGTCTAAACAAGAAGTCCAGGACCTCCAGCAGAAATATAGGCCCACAATATTAAAAATACAGCAGTATATTTCATTGTACACATGGAGTACTTTTTATCCCTGTGTCCACCAAACCCATCTTAATTGTTGGCTGCTAAAAAGCTAATTTTTTAGTTTCATCTGACCATAAAAGCCAGTCCCATTTGAAGTTCAAGTTGTGTCTGATAACTGAATATGCTGGAGGTTGTTTTTGGATGAGCGAGGAGAATTTTTCTTGAAACCCTCCCGAACAACATGTGATGTAGGTGCTGTTTGACTATTTTTTTTTTTTTTAAGGTTTTCTAACAATATTACACTTAATATTTTTGAGTAGCTTTTACGACTTGATTTTTTAATGGAATCTACCTGAAAAAAATCATGTAAAATCTCCTAAATGAATTAATCTATGACACAATGAATTTAATATAATTAGTGAAAATGTGCTCATTTATTTTAAGTTGATTCTCAAAAGTTTGTGATTTTGATTGAGGCCTATTTGTATTTGACTTTGAGTTTGAGTTGACCAAACAGCTCAAGTATTAAAATATTTGAGAAATACTGTAAAGTACTGCACTAGCACCAGCAAAGCTACTGCTCATTGAACAAGGCTAAATGCCTTAGAGGAGTAGTATCCATAACCATAAACTCTACTCTTCTGCTCAATTGTAACTATTGCACTGTGCAATGGAAACGTCACTGTAACAGAAACTCTTTCAAATGTCAAACAAAATCTGAACATTAAACATTAATAGATGTTTCCCTTCACTCAAAAACACATAAAATAGCATTTAATTTCAAAATTTACTCTCTATCCAGCCATATGCAATGCATGCTGGGAACTAACAATCACCTCTGAAATAAAAGTGCAAAATTGAGCTAATTCTCTTAAAATAAATACGTAGCCTTCTTTCCTTATTTTTTTTAGTTTAATCAGTTCCTCAATTCAAGCCTCAAAACTGCTAAAGTTTCCTTTAAAAAAAATGAGGAAAACACACCTCTTGGTTTTATTTTCTATACAACACTGAATCACAATTTCTTGAATGAAATATACACACTATTTTTAAGTATCACCTTAATTTTTTTTTAATGAAAATTACAAGACCCATGATTCATTTTTTACAGTGTAAATATGTTGCAGTGTCACTGCAGGTCTGAACTCTGGAGTGCAGCATTACTTGTTTGGTCATCAACATTCAGATGAAAACACCACACTCCTCTCTAATTCAAGTAAGTTTTAAGATTTGATTTAATTGTGAGAGATTCCTTTCTTTTTCCTGTTGTACTGTACTCTCCATAGGTCTAATAAATGTTTCTCTGACTTGTATCCCCATCTTAGGATGTCAAGCCTACTCATCGCAAGGAGAGTTAGCATCAAAATGGATGTGTCACTGACCAATAACACAGAGATGCCAGAAGTATCTGTTTGCTGTCTACTTTTTGTTCAGTATGGAGCATCCAAAAGCCATCACTCAGTTAATTTCAATCAGCACTATTTAGCCCTTCCCAGTGCTGAAATTGTCATGGGTCCTTTGTTTTTATTGTTTAAATGCTTATCTGAATGTAAAATTAATATTTAATGCTTATAAATTTAAAAACAATACTATAGTTGGTCTTTTAGCTCCCTTTTCAGAAACATGTGATTCACCATCTTTCATGGGTTACAGAATTAGGGAAAGCATACAAAAACAAAAAAAGTCAGACTAATTGCTTTATAGGTTTATAGAAGTATGTGGAGTAAATACTTGATATTTGTTTAAGGTAAAAGGTGGTGAGATGGAAAATTAGAGTGTCATTAATATACTATTTGATGACAAACTTTTCACATTCTAATTTTACTTATGTATTTATTTAAAAAATAATAATAATTTTGCAAGTTAACATTCCATTAAATTGTTTGTTTGTTTTTTGTTTTTGTGGTTTCTTAGCAATCAACATATATTTGTGACTGACATGTTGGATGGGTGAGTAAGGTGGAGGGGGTTGAAAAAACAATATTTCTAAAACGGAGAGTGCTATTTTAGACAGGTAAAAATGATTTTAAAAAGTATGAATAAATAAAGAAACATGGATTTATGTTAATCTCTGTAACTGTTGCACTATGAATTGCTGTGTTATATATTGCTTGTCAATGTAAATGCTAATAAAAATGTCTTAAATGATCACACAAAACCTTGTTGTATTATGCTTGTGGATATTTCAGTTTTTCTAGTGATACATTAGCTATATGAGCTGTTTAAGTCTTAAAATTTAATTAAAATAAAACAAAAAATAAATACAAAGAATGATCCCATGATGGGAACCCCTAAAGGGTTCTATATAGAACCTTTTTTCCTGGCTACAAAGAACCCTAAAGGGTTCTATGGAACTTTTTAGGGGTTCCATATATGTAGTGCCCGATAGAACCTTTTTAGGTTCTATATAGAACCTTTTCTTCTAAGAGTGTATAAAATGATTAAGTATCCTGTGCCTCCCTCTGGTGGACATCATTAGTATTTCGGACTTCAAGAAGGTGCTGTAAAGTTGTTTTTATATGGGATATTTTAATACTTGACATTAAATGATGTGTCATCGCAAAATAGTGGCAGCGTGTGATGTATCTTGTTCAGATTATGCACCCAAAACATAATCTTAAAAGTTATGGTATTTTTTATTTATTTATTTTTTATAACTGTTTTAAGATTAAAAGATGAAAACTCAAAACGGCGAACCAAACAAGGGCAATCAGAGTAACATTTAACACAGCCTTTATTGTTAATACATCCAGTTAAAGGCACTGAACATGATCACTACTCTCAGTAAAGTGTTTCACCAACTTCAAAATAAATCAATGAATTTTCAAGCTCATTAAGGCTGATTTTGGTTCTGGTTTATCTCAACATATTAAAAGCCATGCTATTCACAGCTGATCCATAAACATTCTTAAATCAGGATACATTTACTTGCAAAATAACTTAAGATACACAGCTGGTTCCTCCTCCTCAAAGCAATAATATTTGGATCAGGTGGTTAGTGCATCATTATCCTGCAAACACAGA
Organism: Tor tambroides; assembly: GCA_021397915.2. Taxonomy (NCBI): domain Eukaryota; kingdom Metazoa; phylum Chordata; class Actinopteri; order Cypriniformes; family Cyprinidae; genus Tor; species Tor tambroides. Next base: position 6,389 of record JAFVLL020000666.1, read on the forward strand.
TTCACAAATGGTAAAAGTAATGAGGATTGATGTTTCAGTTACACAAAGAAAATATACTAGAGACTTGGAGTTGTTTTTCCTATTGTTCGTACACAGCTTTTCATTTCTTAAATATTTAATACAGTGTTTCCCATACAATCTCCTGTACTTCAGTAATACAAAATTGAAGCATTAATGATTTCAGTACCACATATAACATTTTTGAATGCTTGCATTGCTCTCTGACGGAAGTTGCATTGTTTTTATATAAATTGTTAGTTAGTTTATTTGGTAGTTACTCCTGTTTTTGATTGTTTTGACACTGCCTCACCAATGAATATCTGCTTCTGTGGTGTTAAAAACAAAGGATATAAAGATGACTATTCACAGTTTACATTTATGTTACCGGCAAAACATACAAACACCACCAATCACAGCATCCAGGAGAACAACACCAAAACATATCCCTGCTATAGCACCTGCAGACAAACCTGAAACTGAAACAAAACATGAGAGACAGTCATTATTACTAAAGAGTGACCGATAATCCAACCAGTATTTAATGATATCTTTAAATCATATTTATTATATGACATTATTTTAACTGATAAATGGCAGCATCTATTTTAGGAACAGCAGATAAAGCAACATCACATTACTGAGAGCTCAAGAGCAATTAATGTTTACAGGAAAACTGGGTAATATTATGCATTTTCATGTTGATACCATCAGTCAAATTGAGTCAAAGCTCCCTTTTTAAACAGTCCACAACCCAACAGTTATTGGGTTGATTTAGAAATAATGAAATCCTCAAAGCAACATACATTGGATGACTGAATTATATACTCGCCATTGATAGTAACAGTGATTCCGAAACTCCTAATGATGGCGAATTGGCTGTTGATGATCTGTAGTTGATAATCTCCAGAGTCTGTGGTTTTGATGTTTGTGATGATCAGAGATCCAGTCTGATGATCCAGCTTCAGTCTGTCTCTGAATCTGTCATCACACTGATCATCTGTACAGATCTTACTCTGATCTCCAGTGATTTCAGCGATGAAAATGTCATTAAAATGCCACTTCATCGTATCATTTGGCCTTTTTATTACACAAGCATCTAAAGTGACAGATTCTCCCTCTTTCACTGACCTTCTCTTCATTTCATCTTGTTCAGCAGAGAAAACACCTGAAACACAAACCAGCAGCTGCTGGAGGAACTTTTATGGAAAAAACAACAACAAAAGAACTACACAACATGAAAGACCTGTCAACATGAATGCAATTGCACAAACTCTTTCTTGAATTTTGACCCAGAAAGAAACATTTTGTGCTCAAAAACATTTTTCATATATATTATATATCAAATCCTCATTTAAACAGATTACCAACTGATCAGAGATGGTTAGATTAGACAGTCATATTCATTTGAGCTCACCTGCAGTTTGTTTAGCTAAAACTAACAGCTTGAAGATGGAAATGGTTTATTTTTAAATCAAAACAAACTGTTTAATGATGTAAAGTGGGATAAAGGCAATGGAAATCATTCTGAAAATCATTGCAAAAAAACAAACAAACAAACAAACAAAAAAACAATAAACATATATAAACTTAATTTAAACATTCATTAATGACTCGCCATTGACAGTAATATTGAAGATTTTTTCACTGTTTCTGCTGGTGATCTGTAGTTCATAAAGTCCAGAGTCTGAGGTTGTGATGTTTGTGATGGTCAGACATCCAGTCTGATTCACCTTCAGTCTGTTTCTGAATCTCTCTTTACCCTGTTTATCTGTATAAATCTTAGTGTGATTTCCAATTATTTCAGCAATTTGAGTGTAATTGAAATACCATTTGATATCATCTTGTGTATCGTCTTGTTTATTTGTTTCAGCATAAATTAGAGTGACTGAATCTCCTTCCATCACTGACACTTCATCTGAATCAACACCAGACACACCTGAAGAAGAAAAAAAAAACATAAGACAATATCTGTCTAAATCATAATGTAACACATGCAAACAAACAGCAGAAGAACATCATGGATTCACATATTCACTCATCAGACAAATACAACAAACAAAACACATCCTGGTGCATATTTTTACCTCCTTTCACTATGCATATATCTGTGCATTCATATAATCAACAATTTATAGACTCATAATTAATATTAAAAAGAAGAATATTACCCATAAATACTTCAGAAAAGTGCTGTCAAATGATTAATCCAAAATAAAGGTTTTTGTTGACGTAATATTTCTGTGTATACTGTGAATATTTATTATACATGGTCACACTTTATATTAGGTGGCCTTAACTACAACTTACATAAAAAAAATTGTACAATGTACTTATTGTGTTCATATTGTATTGTAAAACACTTTTACTGCTATTGAGGTGGGATATGGGTAAGGTTAGGGACAGGTTTGGTGGTTTGGGTAGGTTTAAGGGTGGGTTAAGGTGTAAGGGTTGGGTCAACAGTGTGATTATAAATGTAATTACACAAATTAATTGCAGATGTAATTACATATAGGTATTTTTAAAAATATAAGTACAATGTAAAAACATGTATGTACACAATATGTGCATTGTACTAAATGATTAATAAATGTAAGTACATAGTAGTTAAGGCCACCTAATATAAAGTGGGACCAAATAAACACATACAGTATGTATTTTGAAAATATTTACAAGTATTTATATTCATATAATTTATATGATATATAAATATTTTTAATATATAAATATAACATCTTTTTCTTGAATATAAACATGCATGTGTGTGTATTTATATATACATAATAAATATACACAGTACACACTCATATATATTATGTCAACAAAAACTTTTACTTTGGATGTGATTAATCGTTTGACAACACTAGACTGCCTTGCACTGTTTTTCTACAGAATAGTTTTTTTTTTTTTTTTTTTAGTCCTGTACTGATGTCACCCTAACCATAATCCTATATTTAAATAATCCTTAACAAATAAAGATCTTACCATTGTTGAGAAAAAACAAGATCACTGCCAGCAATTTAAAGAGATGCTTCATTTTCACCACTGTTTCCCTCACGAACACAGATTCTTATTCATAAAAGCTTTCTGTGCTTCTGCTCAGATGGCAATGCAGTGATTTCACTAGTTAAAAGTGACACTTATCATCTGTAGCCCCGATGGAAACTGTAGTGTTGATGTACAGAAGTGAAACTGGCTGTTGTTGTCAACAATTTTACCCTTGAACATGAACCACCAGCATAACAAAAACAGGGAGGCCACACATGAAATCATATATGTATATATATATATAAATATATATAGATATAGATAGATAGATGATAGATAGATATCTCTGTCATCCACTTTGGACGGACGGCCTGATCTAGGCCAGGTGTTTAATCTGGAAGTTGATTGCTTGCACCTGAGGAAGTTTATAATGGTATACTTTAAGGCAGGGGTGTCAAACTCAGTTCCTGGAGGGCCGGAGCCCTGCATAGTTTAGATGCAACACTAATTAAACACACCTGATCCAGCTAATCATGTTATTTAGGCTTATGTGAAAACTACATGGTTTGTGTGTTGGAGCTAAACTCTGCAGAGCTGTGGCCCTCCAGAAATTGAGTTTGACACCCCTGCTCTAAGGGGCTGATCACTTTACCAAACCAGGCATTTCACTGATTAATCCTCCAGAATTTTTTAAATTATATTATTACTTTAATGATGATGGTTATAAGGTATACATGCAGCTCAAAAAAGTTAGACTTAATTTATTTTATTCTCCAGGGTGAAATGTGACAAAAGGTAAAGGTTTTCACAGGGTATGATGATTTTCTATGGGCACTGTATATATATAAACTTCATTTAAACATTCATTTCATTTAAAAGGATATATTCATTTAAGCATTCATGACTCACTATTGACAGTAATTTCTTAGCACTGTTTCTGCTGGTGATCTGTAGTTTATAAAGTCCAGAGTCTGAGGTTGTTTGTGATGGTCAGAGATCCAGTCTGATTCACCTTCAGTCTGTTTCCAAATCTCTCTTTACCCTGTTTATCTATACATATACATTAGTGTGATTTCCAATGATTTCAGCAGTTTGAGTGTAATTGAAATACCATGTAAATCAACCATAATAAGTAAGGGATAATCAACGGCTATTAAATTATTTTAATGCACGACGTGGAGGCTAAGAACTGCCTGACGCGAAGTGCATTAAAATCCTTTAATGCACGGCTAGCCGTTGATTATCCCGCTTATTCCATGGTCATTTGCCAAGTTATAGACAAGTTAAAACTTGTATTGCTCTTTGCAGCGCGATGTTTGACCGAATGGGTAAAAATGAGGGTTATTTGTTGACGGTAAATCAACAATAAATCATAGCAAAGTTAAAAGTGAAACTAATATTCTGTAGCCCCTATGGAAATTATAGTGATGTAGGCTACAGAAGTGAAACCGTCTGTTGTTGTCTAATATTAAAACTATTTTACCCTTGAACAGGAACCAACTTGCTGAGGGCAGAATCACAAATACAGGGAGGCCACATGTAAATATTAAGGTAATCAAATCAAAAAAGAAAGAGATAAATGTCTACTAAAAATGTAACGAATAAATGTATTGTGTAATGAACAGAGGTGGGGGACTCGAGTCACATGACTTGACTCGAGTCTGACTCGAGTCGCAAATTTAAGGACTTGTGACTTGCTTGACTAAACAAAGAAAATGACTCGACTTGACTTGGACTTGAGATCCAGTGACTTGAGACTTGACTTGACTTGACCTTCATGACTCGGCAGGACTTGACTTTATAACAACTCTAATTATTATTATAAATCATTGCGACATAATTTGGTAAACAAAACGCAAGCCACTGAACCAGCGGCAGAAGTGATCCGAGTCTGCGCAGTTCATGACACACACTGTAGGAGCACAGGAACACAGCGCGCCAAATACAAGAGAATCTCCCGAGATATTCGGATTAACACTTCAACACTTCAACACTGTATGCATTTGCAAAGCCAGGAAGTCACCACTTCATAAAGGAAAGGTATGTAAGCTTGTTCGTTAGTTGAAAACAGCATTGGTCTTAAAATTCAGCTTAGGTCTGTCATTAAATTAAAGTGATTATAAATTATTAATCTCGTGTTTGTAATTAACGACGTCAAACTTTAATTTCGCTGCCGTTTTGCCTCTCAAAACAGTGCTTTAGTGTCGAGTAGCCTATTCCTCTTTGTAAATCAATATATGGAATTGTACAACGGAAACCACAGTGTTTTATCGATTAGGGATATTTCTCTTGAACCCAAAAGAATCCAAGACATGTTGTCAAAACGGCCCTAGTATGAGTTTTTATATTTATAACATACGATATGGTAATATTTTCAGCGCGGCTGCCAACAGTTCCGTTCAGCCCACAGCTAGAGTTACGCGCGTCTCTAAGCAACACACTGAATACTGAACGAATCCAGGGATTTGAACGAATCGGTTCAGTGATTCAGTGACCCATTCTTGCTTGTTCATGAACGAATCAACTGTTCTGAATGAATCAGTTCAATGAACGCTTCTGTGATAAAGCAGTGATTTGCCGCCACTTACTGGCGCCATTAATGTCATAGAGTAGGTCTATCATTTAATTTCATATTTCTATATTACATTTTTTTTATATTTTTTTTTCCCAACAGAACAAACAGCAAACAAAAACGAAACGAAACAAAAAGCTTAGGCAGACCTTAAATGCACAGCTGTCAATTTAGTTCTTATTAAGATAAAATCAAAGAAATTGATAAGTTACAGGGGAAGATACATAAACATTAACAGCAATAGGCTTCTTGTTTTGAGCCATGATGACAAGCAGTTTTCAAGAACAATGTAGGCAATCATGCTAAAGTGAAAGAAACAGTCCAAATAGGGTGTCTATATCCGATGAAAATTTTGGGTCCATTTTATTTCTGATATACGTAAGAGCATATTATTTTAAACTGAATAGCATGTTTTGTTACACACTGAAATTCTTTAGCGTGCTCCCAGACTGAATCCCAGTCTTCTCTGGAGATATTTAGTGAAAAATCATTTTCAAACATCTGTTGTATTAGCTGTGTCTCCTAGGATGGTCAAACTCAATATAACATAAATATGAGATACATATTTTTATCAATGTATTTTTATCAATATTTTCTCAATTACAGACTTATCAGTAGGCTATACAAAGTAGTATTTTGCCTATTTCCAAAATGTTATATTTAAAAACATTATTTAAATAAATAATTAAAAAGTTCATTTCTGAGAAATAAGGTCGTAAAAAAATATATTTGTTCCTGTTTGATACTGTGACTCGACTTGACTTGACCCTTGTCAGGACTCGACTTGACTTGCTTGAGGTGAGCCATTGACTTGACTTGACTTGCTTGATTAGTTTGTACTGTGACTTGAGACTTGCTTGAGACTTGATGGTAGGGACTTGAGACTTGCTTGAGACTTGAACATGTGCGACTTGCCCCCACCTCTCGTAATGAATACCAAAAAAAAAAAAAAAAAAAAAAAACTGGTGTTGGAGAGCCCTCAAATTGGGAAACACCTTCTTAGAAACACGGCTTAGCTCGCTATTTTTATGGCATTAACTGAAATAAGCGGGAAAAAAAATATGATGTTTATAAATATAATAGGGCCTATCCATTTCCATTCCGAAGATAGCTTCACAGGTAATATGGTATGACCTATTTCAGATGCGGCCAAAATTACAACAACAGTGGTTACATATACATATATTTTAATGTTAGAGCTAAATTTTGCTAGGGACAATGTAGGAGACAGTGGTAGGGAGTTTACTCAGCAATTTCACTGTTCATCCAGCAGGGGTCACCAGCGGGTGGTGCTTCGATCAATTCAAAACATTGAATAATTTTAATAAGCAATTGTTTCAATTAACTAGAACTATGAAAAGCTTCGTTAGTCCTACTCCCATCACTAGCAACAAATGGTGAACTGTCTGAGACAGGAGCCTCATGGGGAGGAAAAACCTCCAAGTCTCAGGTTACTATGTTGCTGTGGCTGCTTTTATTACTGGGCTTCTTCCTGCAGGCGTCAATCACTGGATAGAGTGAAAGCTGATAACCAGGCAGTAGATTGCAGTATGCAAACAACTTGTCAGAGCTGCAGCACCAAATACAATGGAACTATAGAGAGGTAGACAGCACTGACAGCAAAAACAAACACGGTTGTCAACCGTTTATCACATTACAGTAGGTCACAGGACTAACGATAATAAACTTACTAGTGAAAATAGTGCATCAGTGTTGAAATCATTCAATATTACTCAATTCCATATTAGCTTAGTTATTTCTGATAACACACAAAATTATTTTAGAGAGACACAAAGCCATGTTTTAATAATATTTATCATGTAATCATACAAACATTTTTCAAATTCATTTCCTTGTTTCTGATAATAGTGTTTAGTAGGTTGTACATCAAGGAACTTTTCCCTTCGCTGATGCAAAGGTAAGGAACGCAGAAAGGAACATGTATAAAGATACTCTGCAGAGTGCAAGGCACACCATATTTGTCATGCTAAAAACAACTTATTAAAAACAAACAAACAAAACCTTTAGAGTTTGGAAAACTACAACAATCATTTCCATTTCATATTGGTTACCATCTGTGGTACAGGCTTTAGCATATTAGCTTTGACACTTCAATGACATTTCTGAAAATATTTACATAACATAAAACAAATAATAATAATGATACACCTCTACTGAGGTTAGTATCATATTTACAATGAACACCAGATAAAAAGACAAATCCAAAAACAGGAACAAGAGAAAACAAGTGTTGAACCAAGAAAGAACCAAGAAAACTGTAAGACTAAAGCTTAAGGCTAGACTGACCAAGCAGAGTATTTAAGAGAAAGCAATGGTCTTCATCAAATTATTATAATATTCTACAAAACAAACACATCAGCAATATATAATAATTCCTTGAGTTAAAAAAAAAATCAATGACACTCAACAATCACAGCCGAACATACGTCAGGATGGAAAAAGCAGACATCTCCTCCCAGCCAATAAATAAAATGAAATAACGAATCAGCACCTCACATATGTTTGTTTACAGCTACAGGTAAGAAGACTGGATGTTGGAATTTCACTGTGACTTATTTTTGCACATTTCAGTGATAAAGATTGCATTACCATACTTGGTCACTTTCACTTTCACTTTAATATCAAGTATACACACATTTGTATAATTTTGCTTTAACATTCCTCCTGACAAACATCACATCAAATATTTTTCAAGCTTAAGTAACAACGTTTACCACAGCCTGTGTCATGTATGCCTCTAGTTACAGGCACTAAACATCATAAATACTCTCAGCAAAGTGTTTCACCAACTTTAAAATATATCAACGAATTTCCAAGCTTATTAAGGCTGGTTTTGGTTCCAGTGTAACTTGTGGAAGGTGTTTTCTGATGAAGGCTGATGACTAAGGGATAGTGTTGTTTAAACGATACACAATGTCAACATAATGATATGATCTTTTTCAGAATCAGCAACAATACCAGTTAAACCACCTACAGTAACAGTGCAGACTGTCCTTCAGTATGAGACTGTGTGTTTTGAGGAAAATCCTGGTCATGATGTGAAAACACGGTCAGTTCTGTCAGTTATTAGTGAATGTAAGCAGACAAGACCAAATATTTGAAATGTCAAACCAGATCAGTTCTAGTGCAAAGACAAGAAACAGATGATGTCTGGATCACTTAAGCAGCCTTAATAAACCTCCAATAAACACCCCTCGCTGTTCCATTGCTAGTAACATTTTGCTACGTTTCAGTCATTTCCTAATTCTCTTTAGTGTCCCTTTCAATATATTAAAAATTATAAATATGCTACATTGCCAGCCTCGGCCGGAGTCTGATTCAAGGATATTATGTGTCACTCAAAGCAATGCTGTTCGGATTAGGTGGTGAGTTTTTAACATCTTCGTCCTGTAAGAAAACAGATTCATAAATGGTGTTGGAATTGTGTTTTTCCTGTTGTTTGTACAGAGGTTTCCTTTCCCTAAACATTTAACGCATCTTATACTGCATCAAACTGTCATCTTTTGTATTCCAGTAATATAAACTAAGTATTGTGATTTCAATATCACTATATATTACAATATTGCATTTTTGAGTGTTTTGACACCGCCTCATTGGTGAGTATCTGCTGCTCTGGTATTAAAATTAAGAATAAAAATAAAGGACAACAAATAGCTTTTCATTGTGTACATTTATGCTACACTCAGAATTATAATTATATAATAATATTCAAAATGTATTCATACCACTGGTTTTTAAAGATCTTTTTTTTTTTTTAACACTGTAAATCTCATTTATATTGGTAAATTAGCTGTAATACTTACATTTTGTGGTGCTTGTTTATATCTCCTGCGACGACAGAAAATCAAACCAGCAGTTACCGCCAGAACCACCAGCAGAACAACAACAACAGCACCAACAATTCCTGCTTTAGCAGCTGAAGGCAGACCTGAATCTGGAACAGCTAAAGACAGACAGTCATTATTACAAGAGAATGAATGATAATTCATCCAGTATTTAACAATATCTTTGATTGACATTTATATCTTTCTACTTTGGTCATCAATTGCATGCTATTGAAATGGCAGCATCTGTTTTAGCAACAGCAGCATCATAGCACTGTGACATCAAAAGGAAATAATTCTGACAGGAAAACGGGCTGATATTATGCATTTTTCATGTTAACATTAGTCAAAGCATTATCGAGTCAAAGCTCCCTTTTTTTAAACAGTCCACATCCCAACACGTTCCTCAATGGAAAATGTATTTAATGACTGAATATACTTACCAGTGACAGTGAGATCGAAGCTCTTCTCTCTGGTGATACTAAAGCTGCTTTTGCTGATGATCATCTGTAGTTTATAAAGTCCAGAGTCTGTGGTTCTGATGTCTGTGATGGTCAGAGATCCAGTCTGATTGTCCAGCTTCAGTCTGTCTCTGAATCTCTCTTTACACTGATCATCTGTACAGATTTTACTCTGATCTCTACTGATTTCAGCAATGAAAGTGTCATACCACGTCATCACATCATTTGGGTTTTTTGTTTCACCAGGATCAAAAGTGACAAATTCTCCCTCTTTCGCGGACTTTCTCTGCATTTCATCTTGTTTAGCAGCGGAAACACCTGAAACACAAACCAATAGCTGCTGGAAGATCTTTATGTGGAAAACAAAAAAAAAAAACTACACAACATGAATGATTTGTGAACATGGCTGCAATTGCAGAAACCATTTTCGGACTTTTGTCACATCTAAAATTGTGAAAATACTGTGTGTAAATTAATGTACAGGAAAAGAAAAGAAAAATCAACAATGAGCAATAACAAACAAACAAATGAGCAATACTTTAAATATATATAAACTGCACTAATGACTTACCATTGACAATAACATTGAAGATTTTGTCACTGCTGCTGGTGCTCCTGATGATCTTCAGTTCATAATCTCCAGAGTCTGTGGTTCTGGTGTTCATGATGGTCAGAGATCCAGTTTGATGATCCAGCTTCAGTCTGTCTCTGAATCTCTCATCACCATCTTCACACTGAACATCTGTACATGTATGAATGAGATCTCCACTGATTTGAGCAATACGAGTGTCTTCAAAATACCATTTAATATCTTCTTGTTGGCTTGTTTCAACACCAGTGTGTAGAGTGACTGAATCTCCATCGTTAACGGGCACTACAGCTGATCCAACACCAGACACACCTGAAGAACAAACAGTTAGCATAAGCCAAACAAAATATACAATAGTGCTGTGGAAACTTTTTTTTTTCCTGATATATCTCAAAGATTGCGTGTAGAGAAATATGCCTGGATTCAAAACGCATGCAAATCAACAATGGAAGAACATCATTGATTCACACATTCACTCCGCATACATGAGTCTCATAGATGATCTTGAAAAATTCACAATCCACACTTTTAGATCATGCTTCCACACCAGAAATATCAGATCCAACTCCGGATGCCAGATCCTGTCAGAAAATAACCGTTTTGTCTGGTGACAGAACAACTAGTCAGTATGTCTGGTCTTCTTGTCGACTATCAGCCAAGAAGTTAACTGAGCAAAACATAGAAGAGCAGAAGCAGGAGATGAATTTATGATACAAAAGAAGCAGAGTTTATTAAACTGAGTTGCTTGTGTTTCAATGATCAGACTTCCCCCAACCAGCACAAGTCCAGCAAATGTTGTTTTACCACAAGCCATGGAAAATTACTGCTTCACAACATCGTCCTATAAACCTTAGATTTCCATAAACATTCCCTCTTATCTCTTATTCATGAACACAAACATCCCTTGAAACCACACATCATAAGACTAGACAACAATGGAAAAAATAATATAATATAACCAATAAATGAATCAATGAAATGAGTATATAAATGGTTCAAAAGATTATTACAAAAGATTATATGACTAAATGGAATAATAGTTGATTAATAATAATGATAAATTATTACAAGCAAATGAATGAATGAAGAATAAATTAATATAAAAGAAAGAAAATGAAACAACACAAACGGCTGCTCTCTAAAACAGCAGAAGCGTTTATAACAACTCGCGTTACATTCGAGCTGATTCAAAATATACCAACCTTTACTGACTATATCAACTTTTTTATACCAAGTCGCTTGACCTTACTGAGATGTATTTTCACTCCACTGAAACTGCGTTAGGTTCGTTTTTATCGTTAACAGGTGGTTAACCTTATCATAGCCTCACTACAGCGCCTACAGTCACGGAAATCGGTGTAACACTGGAAGAGAGAATGTAACCCAAAAAAAAAAAAAAGTTCTCACCATTGTCGAGTAAAAACAAGATAACTGGTAGCAAATTAAAGAGAAACTTCATTTTCACCCCGATGCCTTTGTTTCACTAGTTCAAAGCAATGCGTTAGCAGCGCGATCACGTGATGTTCCTTCCTTTTTTCTTTTTTTTTTTCTGATGCATATGCAAACATGCTCTTCGCCGACTTCTGTTTGCAAAATAGCCTACATAATTTATGGCTTTAGTATATTTAATTGCTTGCTCCTAACAGTCAGTCTGGATTCTATTATTTTAAATAATTTTAAGACAACCGTTTAGCAAAGAGGTTTTAAATGTGAGAGTATAGTCTTGTGGAAATAAAAATCATCCATTACATTAAACTGAGATTGGTGAATGACTTTTACGCCAATTGTTTACAAAGGCAGAGCTCAGGTGAAGAAGAAAGGGGAAAACCATGATCTGAATCCGGGGGGGGGGGGGGGGGGGGGGGCCGAGAATGTTTTTTTTGTCCATTAAGCATGCTGGTAGATGTTGTAGCTACACACTCTTTATTAATGTCATGTTATGGAAATATCCCTTCACACACACACACACACACACACTAAAAAAAACTAACTAATTAACTAAATACGAATTAAAACTACTATATATAACAAATAAAAATAAAATGAATTAAAAATATATAAAAATACAATAAATAAATAAAATGTTGCATGTCCCAGTACATGACAAAGAGAACTCTTGGTGTTGAAGAGGTATCAAAGACCTTTTTATCAGTCAATTCATCACATGTAACCCACAGCCCCTGCAGCAGGACTCCACCCTTATAACACACAAAGAGAGAGCACACTAAACAAACACCACCTGCATGGCAACCAGAAAATGCAAATAAGAGAAGAGAAGCGACTGTACAGTATATAATGCTTGTAGTACAGCAAATAAAAACACATCTAGGGCTGCACAAAAAAAAAGAAAAAAAAAAAAGCATATAGAATTGCAAGTGAAAACTTCAGACCAGAAAAACTTCAGGATAGTAAGTCATAAAGAAAGATGTAATATTACCAGTATCGGAAGTACAGTCTTAATTCAGTACCTTAAGTCTGTAGTATTATGGGTTTCTCTCTCCCCAACATTGAGCCTCCCAGACACCATCAAATCATTGTGACCGTCTGTTCACACCTGTCAATCACTTTCTATAACCAATAGCATGAGTTTGGGGCGTGGCTACTGCAGCAGACAGAGCCAGAAGGTGTTTAGTCACTGTGGGACCATGGCTGTCTGGCATGTTAAAAAAGACATTCAGATGTGGTTATAAAAGTGAAAGACAAAATTCTCTGTATTTAGACCTTTAAAGATTAAACAGGTTAAAAATACATCAAAGCAAATTTAGCATTATAATGAAACATGGACAATGGATGCTTCACTACAGCATTATCATGTACTCGTTCAGAAAGACAATCCGTTTATAATGTTTACTTTGACGTGGCCTGGGTAGACAAACTCAAACAGCTTTGGTGCCTACTTTTAACTGTTGAGACGAGCCTTCACAAGCACCTGTAATGTTTGAGTTGGAAGAGGTGCAATGTGCTAAAGGGGCATTTGTTAAACTACATACTTCACCTTCAAGTCAACTAAAATAACAGTCAGTCCAGAAAAAGATGCCTCAAAACTTGGTACTCAGAAATCTGCTACACTTTGTAAATGGCATCAATAGTCTATTTTTGTCATTCAAACAGCAAAGCCAAAACTAGACTGCTGACATACAACCATAACCAAAGCAGTGATTGATTACCTTTTTGAACAGCCATATTGGAGGCACTGAACATAAACAATGCCACTGAACCGAACGAAACTTGCATATTTTGGTGATTATTGCTGCTGAAAATGGTCAATTATTGTCATGTTTTGGGCTGCACTAATCGGTCAGACCAAGAAAAAAAAAACATTTAGAGTAAGCTATTATAGACTGCCAAAAGTTATATCAAATCAAGAAGAAAAGCACAAAAAGGAGGAATAAAAGGTGTTTGTGGTTGGCCAAACTGAACCAGGATTTCCAGGGAAAGAATCTTGACAACATTAATGTTTGTTCTCATCATTTCCGGTCAGGTAGGTGAAATAGGCTAATATTGTAATTAATAAGTGAAAGTGAAAGTGAAGTGACTTGTGGCCAAGTATGATGACCCATACTCAGAATTCATGCTCTGTATTTAACCCATCCAAAGTGCACACACACCGTGAGAACACACCTGGAGCAGTGGGCAGCCAATGCTGCGGCGCCCAGGGAGCAGTTGGGGTTTCGGTGCCTTGCTCAAGGGTCTCACCTCAGTTGTGGTATTGAAGGTGGAGAGAACGCTGGTTATTCACTCCTGAATGGACCTGAGACTCAAACCCGCAACCTTTGGGTTACAAGTCTGATGATAGCTTTTGGGTACATTTATAAGTGTTCAAATGTCAAAGTTCAACATTTTCTTTATGATTATTGACCTAGAGACTCCAGAGAACTGTGCTGCAGTCTTTTTACTGAGGATGAGTTGACAACCTAGGACTAGTTCATGAATGTAGTATTTTCAAATAATCTCCAATATTTAATAAATATTTCTATTGTCAGTAGTGATCCTAGAGGTTGTTGAGAATGAGGATATTTATCATATGATATTAATATAGAGTGCATGTGTGGGGGAAAAAGTGTAATATGATATATATATATATATATATATATATATATATATATATATATATATATATAATCATTTTACACACCTGCAAAAATGCAATGGCGCCCCCAGGTGGCTAATTTCTTTCAAATTGCTCAAAGGCCTCGGTGAGTTTCGTTTCAATTGGCCACTACTAACCTTATCTGTGTCTGAAATGTCCCCCTATACCCTCAGCGGTAGAAAGAAAACCAGAACAATACAGAGGGACATGGCAAAGACAGCAAAAAGCTAGTTGCCCACAGATCATCACACAATGTGAAGTGAAGTGAAGTGAAGTCAAGTCAAGTCAAGTCAAGTCAAGTGACGTATGGCCAAGTATGTTGACCCATACTCGGAATTTGTGCTCTGCATTTAACCCATCCAAGTACACACACACACACACACACACACACACACACACACACACACACACATTTTAGAAAAACACAAACTCCACCTGCCATGAATGAGTAATGTTTTTAATAATATCACAGAAACATGCAAAGATATTTCAAATTCATAAAATAGTGTGTAAAATAGTTCTGTTGGTTTTACTTCAACACTTTTTCCCATGGCTGATGTAAAGGTATGGAACACTGAAAGGAAAATGTCTAAATATTCTGCCAAGAGTGCAAGAAACACAATATTTGTCTTATTAAAAACAGCTTAACAACATTGCATCCAGTTACAGGCAAAAGTTGATTTTTGTAATGCCACATTAATACTCAAAACAGCTATAAATAAGTCATTAATTGGTCGATTTCTCCAAATATACAGTTTATCTCCTCTCCATCATTTCCTAATTCTCTTTAGTGTCTTTGTCAATGAAATTATTCAAATTATAAATGGCATTACATTGTTTAAATGGCATCCTCATCCACATTATGATTTAATGTCATACCAAGTCCCTTAAACAATGTCTTTCGGATTCAGTGGCGACTTATTAACATCATTCTTCTGTAAGAAAACACAGATTCACAAATGGTAAAAGTAATGAGGAGGACTGATGAACAGTATGTCATATATCTTATTAAATCAGTTGTATGTAATACTTACATTTTCTTTATTTGTGGTTTATATTTCTTGTGGCGACAGTAAATCACACCAGCAGTTACAGCCGCAACCATCAGCAGAAAAACAACAGTAACACATATTCCTACTGCAGGAACTGAAGACAGTCGGTCATTATTACTACAGAGTGAATGATAATCCATCCAGTATTTAAGAATATTTTGGACTGATATTTACAACTTTCTAATTTGGTCATGATACCAATAAATGGCAGCATGTGTTGTTTTTAGCAATAGCAGTTAAAACAACTTCACATCTCTGAGAGTGGACAGGAAACAATGTTCACAAGATTCCTCAAAGGAAAATGCATTGACTGACTGAATTCTATACTCACAAAAGACAGTGACATTGAACCTCCTCAGTCTGGTGATACAAAAACTGCTGTTACTGATGATGATCTTTAGTTCATAAAGTCCAGTGTCTGTGATGTTGATGTTTGTGATGGTCAGAGATCCAGTCTCCTGATTCATCTTCAGTCTATCTCTAAATCTCTCTTTACACCAATCATCTATACAGATTTTACTCTGATGTCCAATGATTTCAGCGATGAGAATGTCATTGAAGAACCACGTCTTTAAATATTTTGTGATATTTGTTTGACCAGATTCTAAAGTGACGGATCCTCTGTCTATCACATGTCTCATTCGATTTTGTTCAGCAGCAGAAACACCTGAAACACAAACCAACAGCTGCTGGAGGATCATTTTGTTTGGTATTTAAACGGATAATAATAGAAGCTGGTCAGAGATTATTATACACTGTCAACTTCATCTGAAACTACAAGTTCTTATGAAAAACATTCACTGTTAAAACTAACAGCTTGCCAACGGAAATGGCTTAAGGCCCTTTCACAAAAAGGATAACTATAACAATAATCATGAATATACAGATATATAACATTTTAAATATAAAAGAATATTTATAAACAATAAAAAAACATTGACAGCCAATCAGAATCCATCCTGCTTAATGAGCGCCAGCATTTAAAGCAGCAGATGACAAAACTGCAGCTCTCTTTTAATAAACAGAACTATATTGGTCGTTGCTGTGGACACTAATGTTGTTGTTGTTATAGTTATTGCCCTAGTTTGAATGAGACTTTAGTTTAAAATCAGAATAAGCTGTTTAATAATGTATTGCAGGGGCAATACATTCAGTGTTTTTAGAGCATGGACCCCCTTAGGCGATAGAGTCATGGAGCATTAATAGAAATTAATAGAAGCATAAATAGAAGTCATTACTTTTACAAATAATTGGAATGAAATTTCAAAAATATATTGATACTAATATTGTCTATTAATCCAGGCTATATTTTTGTTTCATGCTAGTTTTCACTATATGTCAATTGCAATTTCAAGAGTAAATCCTGCATTTATATGTAGATTTATTTGCATTTAAGATTGTCTATATACTGTATATAAATTAACATACAGGTAAAGAAAATAACTCTAAATATCACTGTAAAAAACTGCAATTAAACATTCATTAAATGACTCACCATTGACAGTAACATTGAAGATTTTTTTTACTGCTGCTGCTGCTGATCTGTAGATTATAATATCCAGAGTCTGTGGTTGTGATGTTTGTGATGGTCAGAGATCCAGTCTGATTGTCCAGCTTCAGCCTGTCTCTGAATCTCTCAGTGCCATTATTACACTGTACATCTGTACAGATATAACTCAGATTTCCACTGATTTGAGTGATACGAGTGTTATTAAAATACCATGTAAAATAATTTTGTTTGTTTTAAGACCAGTGTGGAAAATGACTGAATCTCCCTCCTTCAGTGACACCAACATTTTATCTGTACCAACACCAGATGCACCTGAAGAACAAACAGTTAGCATAAGCCAAGCAAAATATAGAATAGTGTGAAAACTTTTCTTTTTTTTTTTTTTCTACATATCACAAAGATTGTGAGTAGAGAAATATGCCTGGATTCAAAACACATATGAAACGGCAGAAGGACATCATTGATTCACACATTCACATGTTCAGTTGCATATGTTTCAATGCTCAGACTTCCTCTGACCAGTAAAGCCCTGCAAGGGCCTCAAATATCTCGCAGATATCTGTGCAACAGCAGAAAAGAGATTGTAACAGATAAAGTTCTTACCATTGTCGGGTAAAAACAAGATCACGGCGAGCAAATTAAGGAGAATCTTCATTTTCACCACTTTTCCCTTCAGAAAATGAACCCGGATTCAGATTCATAAAAGTGCTCTGTTCTTCTGCTTTAGTGGCGATGTGATTTTATCGCTAGTTCAAGAGAAAGTAACATCGGAGACTCCCTATGGAAGGTAGAGTGATGACGTAGTAAATGTTCATGCAGTTTTTATGTTCTTGCAAAACCATGAAAAAAAGCATCATCTTTTGTCCCATAAGCACCTGCTGGTAGATGTTGTATTTACATGTTTTGACTGCATTAAGCATGGCATGGCTATAGAAATATCACTCCACACACACACACACACAATCAAGCAAGCAAGCGAGATAACCTGAGGCAAAGCCACAGTCGACTTCCTGCAGCACTAGTTTTTTGGTGTCGGTTTGGCAAGTCCCTACCCTAAAACAGAGAGGTACTTCTTATGAATACTGTTGTTTAAAGTCAACATCAAAGAACTAGTGGTGACCATACTGCTGCTTTGTGTCAGCTGCGTCTCGGCCAAAAAGCTCTGCTTGAACACACCATAAGGCCTACAGGTGACTGTCAACCAGCATGCACCTGCATGTAAGAAAATAACGATCTATATCAGCAGGTATCAATAGTCTACATTCATCATTCAAAAATGGAAACTGAAACTAGGACTGCAGACACACAAACTGTAACCAAAGCAGCGCTTGCTTACCATTATTTTTAGGGCTGTAATGTCGGGCCATCGTTGAGCATCTGTCATGCTGGTTTTTGTGGTGCGTTCCTCATGTTAGCTTGTGTCGTGTTCACATTGTGCTCAAAAGAGGCCAAACATCACCGCCCTAAAAATGCCTTAATGGCTTTTGAACGCACTGTTTTATCAAAACTGCTTTTTAGCACATGACAGGTAAGAGTCTAGTTTAACCGCTAACACCGATTTGACTGTTTTTGACTGTTTATTAATTGTTTCTTATTGCACTGTAATTCTGTTTTGTGAAGGAATCAACTGTGCGGTCAATAAAAGCAGGACAGGAAGAAGACCCTTCACCTACAGACTAAACACGCATGTACAAGAACACACACTCTTCATCTCTCAAGAAAACGACCACAGGTTTCAGTTTGACTCTGAAAATGAGCTGAGAAGTTCTCACAATTGTGAGATGGCAAACGTTATTAACTTATTGCACACTTCTCATTGAACAATTGAAGAAAATGTTTCACGTGTTTGCTTTGTTCTGTTTGTGCTGGTGGCGTCTGATTGGTAAGTTATAAATATATATATATTTTGGCTTAATGTCAGTAGCATTATTTGACAGATGTTAAAAATCACGGAAATTAATGTAAATTGCGAATTCTCCATTATGCCACCTTTGAAATTTTATGCCAGGTCCAATTCTAGAATTGCATGACTGGGGGGCATTTCGAGAACTTAGCACATTATCTTGCAACGAAAAGACTGATTAAAAAAATAATAAGAAAGAGAGATCATAAGCTTTTTTTAATTTTGATTCAGTACTTGACATCCAGACCTCATTTGAACATCTGATAACTGAATTTAAACCAAAGAACTGGGTCAAATGTTTCCATACGTTTGATTCTTGTATTTGATATGCATGCTGTTACCTAAACGATCAAAATCTGCAAACATTCACAGATGCTCAAGGCAACACAACATTAAGAGCCCTGGGCTCTAAACTTTTGAACAGGATGATTGTCACAGTGTGAAATGGCAGGAATGATCTTTTTTCAGACTTTTCACCTAATTCAATCTGTGGAAACTGATTGGTTATTTTGTTCTTATTTTTTAGTACTGCCCTTTGGAAGCAACAGTACATAAAATATTTATGTTTCTAGACAAAGTATGAGCAATTTACCCCGACCATCCTGTGGAAAAGTTTACACCCCCTGACTCTAAATGCAGTGTGTTGTAGGGGTGGGCGGATCAATTGTTCTGCACCTAAAAATAAAAATAATCGTAGAGTGGTTTTGAACCAGCAATAGTATTTCTTTAGCACAAACTTAAGAATGTATCAAAAGTGACAGTAAAGGCTTTTACATTCTTACAAAAAAATATTTAAAAAAAGCTCTTCTTTTTAACAAAAGAATTCTGAGGGGGAAAAAAAGAAACATAAAGAAATCTTGCCAACCTCAAACTTTTGTGTGTAATGTTCATTATAATTAGGTTGGTTTGTGCAAATACATTTATTTAAATTGACTTTTAAAAGTTCCAATGGATCATGTAATGTTTTGTAGTTGTTAATAAATCTGTCAGAAAAAAAAAAAGTTGCAAACGTTTTACCTTTCAGATGTGCAGAAACCCATCTCTGGTGGCCATTTACAAAAATTTACCATGATTTTACTACAATAACCACAGTTTAACTATAGTATTTGTTTATTATAACATGGTTACCACTACAAGAACCATATTTTAAACATAGAATAAAAACACAGGACTAGATGTCTCTTCTGCCAATAGGTGGCACTTTTTCAAGATTTACCTTGTTGCTAGGAGTGGTAGACAATCAACTGGTAGGGATTTTCAGAATTGTAAGGGAGATAAATCTTGGTCGGGGCACCATTTCAGGTCAATAGTGCACAGGCCACATCGTCAGTAGTGTACCCTTGCATCATTGGGTGTTTCAACCTTTCAACACTATACACTCTCCACAAGGGTGGCCTGCTGCAGGATGATCATTCCTCTGCTTGTGTCCTTTGTTAAATGTTCCTGAAACTTACCCTGTTGGTAAGGTCTGCAGTTGGCTGAAAGGTTGAGAAGTGGGAGTTCTTGAGTGATTTCTGTTGCTTTACTTGGGGCCCAGAATGGATCATTCCGCTTGCGCCAAATCCACTGGCCACTACTTCTTTCTATGAAGCCTGACCGTGGATTATGAGTCCTTTCAACAGTCTGATAATGCCACAAATTCTCTGCATTCCACTTCAACTGGATAAACTTTGATGTTCCAACCACGCAGTTTCGTTTCTGCTACAAGCGCTACATAGCATAACTTCCTTCCCTCATACGCCTCCTGCCTTAAGTTCTCCCATGGGACTGTGAGTTCTATGATATAAACCATCTTAAGTGAGGGGAACCAGAGTATCAAGTCTGGCCTTAGGTTGGTGAGGGCATTCTCAGGTAGAAAGATTAGTTGTTGGCCAATGTCTGCCAGCATTTTCCAGTCACAGGCCAGGCATGGTTGTCTTGATTTGGTGGAAGCATTTTTGGCTGTTTTCTGCCCTTCTCTGACAGACAATGTTGCCTTCGGGAGATTGCTTGCTCTTGGTGGCTGGGAATTGGTCATGCTACGCTTGCTCTCCAAAGCTGATGCAAGGATCTTGAGGATCTGACTGTGTCTCCAGGTGTATCTCCCTTGCGTGAGGCTGGTCTTGCAGCCTGTCATGATGTGTTTGAGAGTTGCTGGAGTTGGGTGGAGGGCATAGGTTGGATCCTCAAAGTACCACGGTTGGCGATTCATTGATGTTGGAAGCACTTCTTAAGTTGCCCTGATGATAAAACTACTCTTGTTAGCTTGCGTTTTCCATATCTCCCTCCAGCTAATCCTTCTCCTCTCCACACCACTGCATCACTGTAGCAGGAGGAAAAGCTGCCTCTCTTGTTAAGGAGGCAGCTTTTGCTCCTCTCTCAGACTCCTGTCAACGCACCTCCTCGACCACCAGTGTTCTCTGGTCTGATGTTGTAGCCTTTCACCAGATTTGTTCAGTTGCTTTCAAGCCAAAACCTCCTCTTCCCTGCAATACCTCCCCCACAATGTCTCTGTGCTTCAGGACTGAGATAGCTTGCTGCACTGCATCGAATGGTGTTCACTTCCACCCAGTTACCAGGGGAGATGCAGCAGTACTGACGGACTTGTCTCTGGAATCCTTCAGTGTCATCTGTGGTCTTACTTTAGAACACTTGTATTCCTTGGTTAGACTAGTGAGAGGTAGTTCAAGGACCCCTTGAAGTGAAAGCTACATCTTCTCCAAGGTTGTTAATGGGACTTCATACAACGATTCCTTGCTTACCACTGTAAACAAAGCAACGCTGCTTTAATAGGTATTATACGCACATAAGATGAAAAGGAAATGCCATTGAAACTTTTAACAAGCAAACAATCAGTTCCCTTCAGAGATACATTCATATAAACCCCCACCCTCAATTCAATATTTACTGTTTTCTTCTAATATTTTGAGATTTCTGATTTTTTTTTGTTTATAGACTTTAATATTTCCACATATTTACAGGGTGGAAGCAATACAATTAAAAACCTGAGACATTATGGGAAGTGATCAGATATGAGCTAGGTGATTGGAACCCTCAGAAAAAGTTTCAGTGAGAGATACGGATGTAGAGTGGAAGCAATCCTGTAAAGAATAATAAAAAGTGTGAGAAAGAGAGCTGTGAGACTGCACGCTGAAAGGCGGGCTAATGAAATGCAACAACTCAATTAATATCATCTTCATATTTCACCTTTCATTTGCTTTGTGTTTTTGTGGCTGCTTTGAATTTTTTCTTTCAATTTACACTTGCAGTAGTCACAAATGAGAGCTGATTTCAGGCTTTGTAAACCATAAAATCTGTTTATTCCTCAGGTGTGTTTGGTGAGACAGTTTCAGTGACGCAAGGAGATTCTGTCACTCTACACACTGGTGTTACTGAAATACGTGAGGACGACGATATACTTTGGAAATTTGCAGCTGAAAAGTCTCAAATAGCTAAAATGAAGAAAAAGAAGCAAATCTTCTCCACATATGATGGTCCTGATGGGAGATTCAGAGACAGACTGAAGCTGGACAATCAAACTGGATCTCTGACCATCACAAACATCACAACTCAACATGATGGAGTTTATCAACTAGAGATAGCTGGAGCGAAAAAATCATCAAAAACATTCAGTGTTTCTGTCTATGGTGAGTAGTCCAAACATTGACAGCTTGTTTTATTAAAGAATTATTCAGTACAAGTTGAGCTCCATTAACAGCATTTGTGGCATAATGTTGATTAAGGATGGACAGTCTGATGATTTTATATCGTGAACGATCTTGAAGACGTCAACAATTTACTTTTCAAGTGAATCGCAGAGATTGTGATCACGTCTTTGTAAAAATGTTAAAACTACAGCAATGGCTGCCTACTAGATGGCTGTAACTGGCCAAATTATATCATGCGTCTCCAATATGATGCCTTCAGTGCATGGTGATGTATTTGAAACAACCTGATCTCACAGAATTCCGTGTAATGACCACGGACTTAATTAACCCCCGAATCTGTGGTGGCATCACGGAATCGCCGAAAATTCCGTGATGGGCTCACAGAAGTGATACCAGTGTAAGTCAGTGACAGGCATCAGCCGTGGTCCATGCACGGATCCACTGGTTCAACACCAGCGCTGCATCGAACCACGTAAAAGAGTGACTCCGATGCAGTTATATTTTGTATATAAATTTATACTTCCACTGGAGTACCTGACCCCACCCCTACCCTAAACCTACCCAGTTCTGAACAATAATGATGACGATAAATTTTGCAGTATCGCGTCAGCATATTGATGCTAAGGGTTTCCTATTTAAAGTGTTGAACCAGTGGATCCGTGCGTGGACCACGGCTGATGCCTGTCACTGACTTACATTGGTATCACTTCTGTGAGCCCATCACAGAATTTTTGGCGATTCCGTGATGCCACCACAGATTCGGGGGTTAATTAAGTCCGTGGTCATTACACGGAATTCTGTGAGATCAGGTTGATTTGAAAACAGTTTAACTTGCAACTTGTGCTAGCAGTAGTAGTGCGATGAATCAAATCTTAGTTTCAGCTTCAATTTTAATAAAATGGTCATTGTGCCGTATTCCATTCCGTTCATTTAAAGCGTTGTGCTTTCACCACTCCTTAAAGTCCGTGTGAAACAGAAGTTGCTGATGATTTTATTTCAGTATGGTGATGTATGGAGTGGGAGAACTGTGATGTCAGAACCAGGAAGTGGTAATTCGCCGATGGTTCCTTTGAGATTTTCCTTTGGGGTTTTATAATGGGGTTTTTCAATTTATGAATAAAATAAAGCCTGTGGTAAACATAACTTGATGATACTTTTATGTTTTGTTCTACAATGAAAACTGCACACACTCACAGCTCAAACATACATTTGAAAAAATGAAAGTAACTGCTTCAAAATTTGTATTTTTGGTATGGATGTGTGTAATTTACGTTGTACAACAAAACGTAAAATATACCATCAAGTTATGTTTACCACAGGCTTTATTTTACTCGTAAATTGAAAAATCCCATTATAAAACCACATAGGAAACTCATTGAAGGAACTAGTGGCGAATTACTCCTCTGGGTTCTGACGTCATAGTTCCCCCACTCTATTTCCAACTGAAATGAACATTGAATAGAGGGTGGGGTTTTACTTTTGTGCCCCTTCTCAAAACTTTCACTCGCAGCAATCTAACAGCTGGAGGTGCGTGGTTAACAAAGCCCTATTCTGCCCAATCCATCAAACTGACGTCATTAGAGAAGGAATGCCATTCCAGAGCGGAAGCAAATGAACAAATTGTAATTAAATATTACCTAGAAAAACAATTTGTTTTTCAGTGGATTAACTTTCATGGATTAATTGTTCACCTTAACACTAGCAATGTGTGCTAACAAAATAAATATTGTAAATTTTGATTTCATGCAGACTTTAAAAGCCCAATAACATCCAAATTGGTTAAAAGCCCAAATTGACTGGGGGTCTTGAGCCCCTGCCCCATTAATCACCGATGCTAAAATGCCCCTTCGGTCCGATCTAGGTGCCCCCGGACAGCGATTTCAACCTAGGGGGTCTCCCCCTCCCCCGCACATTATTTCACACACATTTTGTTTCCTAATATGCATTTGAAACATCAACGTAGACGCTTTGCTTGAATTTAATGTGCTTTCTATGTAAATAAAATCACTTTTGTAAATGTATTTTAATGTGGACACCTAAATGTCTTTGTCCCTTAGTAATTTTGTTGTTTGAGATTATAGAAACCCTCTAAAAATAAGAGATGGAGATAGGATTGTTGTTTAGATTTATCAATATTTTTCTTTATTCTCTCATGTTTTCAGCTCATCTGCCTGTTCCTGTCATCAGCAGTAACTCTTCAAACTGTTCTTCATCATCATCATCATCATCATCTTGTTCATTGTTGTGTTCAGTGGTGAATGTGGGTCATGTGACTCTCTCCTGGTACAAAGGAAACAGTTTATTGTCCAGCATCAGTGTGTCTGATCTCAGCATCAGTCTCTCTCTACCTCTGGAGGTGGAATATCAGGATAAAAACACCTACAGCTGTGTGCTCAACAACTCCATCAGCAACCAGACTCAACATCTGGACATCAACGAACTCTGTCACACATGTGCAGGTACAGCAGCGCTGATATTAATGTTTATTCATTTAGCTGATCTCTGTCTTTTGTTGTAGATCAGATTGATTCAGTTACTTACATTCGTGACTGTCTCTCTTTTACTCTCCATCAGTTCCTCCAGACTCTGCATCTCTGATAGTACTGATTTCTGCTGTTGCTGCTGGATCGCTGTTGATTGTAGCTACAGTTGGGATCTTCTGCATCTGCAAGAAATGTAAAAAAAAAAAAAAAAGCTTAGGAGATTATAAAATTAATGAATATGATGAAATATTTATCTTTTATGAGGCACAAATTTCATTATAATATTGACAACTTGGTTGTTTTAACATGTATGTGTTATTTCATTGTTAATGCAGGTCAGACAAAAAGGAAAGACAGGACTCATTCAGCACTGTGTAAATCAACATCACGAAAAAAGGTAAGAAGTTGCAAGTTGTTAGAGTCTGTTACTCGTTTGTATAGTATAGTTCTTATAAATTGATGTTCCTGCATTGCATGATTTTTTTTTTTAATTATTTCATTTTTTTTTTTTGAGTAGACATTTTTATGAATTTTTACAGAAGCTTTAATAAGGTATTGTACAGTAAAGCCTGCATATTCACTCTGAGTGAATCTGAAGCAAAAAATCTATTATATGTATATTTTAATGTTTTTAAACCGTTGCTCTTGATTGACTGTATGTTTTTCCTTGCAGAAATCAAAGGATGAGCATGTGTATGGAAATATCGCCCCAAAGCGATGATCAGATAACGAATCTACTGGAATAAAATAAATGTTACAGTTCTGCAGGTCCTGACTCACACCCCTTTAGGTTATATTTATTCTCTGCCAGGATGGGTTTTTTTATTATTATTTTGCACATCCACTCTCATTGTTATGTCTTGAAATTGTGCTGCTGTTTAATTTAATGGTTTACAAATAGAATAGCATTCAGAAACTCAACTTCTGGATCGTTCTGGGTATGAGAGCGATCCAGAAGGAATTAAACTGTTTGCTAAGAAATGCCAGGAAAAGACAGAAAGATATTTTGGAACAGAGTTTTATTTCTATGAATTCTAAGAAACTATGGGACACCTTTAAAGTCATGACTAATATGAACACAAATAGGAACCGTCTTATTACTAATGATGATCTGAGGAAAGCAAATTAATTAAATAACTGTTACCTCAGGTTTGATACACAGGAGTGTGCACTGGAATGTAGAGAAGCTTTGGAGTCACTTGTAATACAGGATACACCTGATAGGATCATTGTTGATCCACAGAAAGTCTGTTTAATCTTCAGTCAACTGTGTATCAAAAAGTCCACAGGTCCTATCTCTGCTTTATTTTTAAAATCTTGTGTAGAGGAAATACTGTAGCATGGTGTCCTCTTTTTCAGCAATCTGTGGACTCATATATTAGAGCCTACCTAATCTCAATAATTGTTCCAATACCAAAGAAACCAGGTTCAAGTGAAAACAATGATCTTAGGCTAGTAGCTTTGACATCCTGTGTAATGAGAAGTATATGGTGTTTGTTTTAAAGACAGAAGTCAACACTGCTCTTGACCCACTGCAATTTGCATACAGGCAGGGCTGTAGTACAGAAGCTGCTGTCAACACTCTCTCTTACCTTATTACTAAACATCTGGGAAATTCAAAAGCGTATGCACTGCTGCTATTTGTTGATTTTAGTTCTGCTTTTAATACAATTAAGCCCCATCTTTTAATTCAGAAATTGAAGGCATTCAATGTGAATCCTTTTTTAATTAGGTGGTATCTTTCATTTTTGACTCATTGGACCCAACAGGTCAGAGTCAATGACACTTAATCGGAGCTGAAAAGTTATTAGCATAGGTGTTCCACAGGGATGTGTTAGTTCTCCTATCCTTTTTACATTGTATACCAACGAGTGTTCAAGTTGTGATTCTACTAATTTTATAGTGAAATTCTCGGATGACACAGCAATACTTTTGATTTATCAGTTTACTTTTCAGAGGTATCAAGGTTTGTAGAGTGGTGTGATCTAAATCATCTCATTCTAAATACAAAAAAGACAGAGGAGATGATCTTTGACCCTAGATCAAGGTGACCACACACCAGTGTTTATACATAAAACATCAATTAAGCAAGTACGTTCCTACAAGTATCTTGATATCCATATAGATAATAAACTTCATGTGAGATTCATGTGGACATAATTTGTTCTCGTATGCAGCAAAGATTATGTTTTCTGCGTAGACTTAGGCTTTTTGGAGTGGAGCAGAAAATCATGTTTTTGTTTTATCGGGCAGTTGCAGAGAGCATAATTAGATATGGCATTACGGTTTGGTTTGGTAACCTTGCAATTCAGGTAAAGTTTAAGCTTGCATGCCTGGTAAAAATAGCAGTGAAGACCATTGGGAGAAAAGAACATTTGTCCCTTGAGTCACTGTGAACAGTCGGTTCTTAGGGAAGCACACCAAATCTTAGCCGACCCATTTCATGTAGCCCACTGTATACAGAGCATGAACTGTTGCCGTTGAAAGACAGTACAGATTTCAAATGTCTAGGTACAATCTTTTTTTTAAAAAAAAGTATTTTATACCTATGTCAATTAAAATGTTACATGATGAATGCATGTCTTTTAAGGGTAGGTGGTTTTTTTTTCTTCTTCTTTTCTTTTTTTTTCTTTTCTTTCTTTTTCTCTCTGTGTGTGTATTGTTGTTTATGGAATGGTCTTGTTAATGTCATGTTTGTTGATCCAATGGTCTTGTTAATGTGAACACCTTGAGTCAACACAAATTTCCCCCTTGTGGACAATAAAGTGTATTTCATAAATGTTCTATTTTGTAGCTTAACGTGCATTGAACTTTAGCCTATTAAACACCGATCCCACCCTTTACTGTTCTCTGTAAATAAATAAAATAGACTGCATACAGTGTTTCACACACGATAAACGCTGCTGGATATTTTGGCAAATTCAGCACAATCACATCATCGCTCTCTGGTGTCGAAAGAGGAAAATCACATCGCTCTAATAATAGCGCTACTTTTACCCGACACAGTGCGCTATAAATAGATGCTTCTTGCTTTATGAAGCTTCGACACCTTTCCAGTGATGCAAGCTCGCAATCAGACTGCCAGTCACGTGATTTTGGGAAACTAGGTTTCGTTACGTTATAACTGTTTCGAAATTTCAGTTGTTCGCCGCTAGGGGGCGATGATCTGCGAGAACGCATATGAGCCAGTGTCTACGTATGGTTTTACCTGATCTCAGATCAGCTTTACAAATTTCTATGCATTTAATGAAACATTTTTATAATAAAAAGGAAGAGCTGTAGACTACATTTTATTAAATTGTAGGACTTGTTTTATTTTTTGTGCTTGAGAGCTTGGGTAATCAGACCAATAGGAAACTGTAGTTTAGTCTCCTGTTGGTCTGATTACCCAAGATCTCAGCAAAACAAATAAAACAAGTCCTACAATTTAATAAAATAACACATATAAGACAATTCATATTCAATGGCATATTTGTTCATTTAATTTAATATATTACAGCTTTAAAATAACTAGCAAGTTTTTAATGGCAAGTTGGTTTGTAATTGCATGAGTGTTTATATGCATGTTTGGGTTTCCGCTGCATTTACTGTTCTGACCAGCAGGGGTCAGCAGTGTGTTGCGAAACAACTGGTGAAAAAAATACATATTTACACAACTTTCATAGATTCTTTTAGCACACTAAATCTTGAAATCGGCTGTTTTGTACTGAATGTTTATAGCCTAGTTATTGTGTTGATAGTAAATCACACCAGCAGAAAAAACAATACATATTCCTGCCATAAGACCTAAAAACAGACCTGGAGCTGTATTGATAAATAATACAATTATTATTAGTAGTAGTAGTAGTATACATTGACAGATAATTATTTTACCAATATCTTTGACTCATATTTACACCTTTCTGCTGTCATCACTTTCATTCACTATATCTAGTGGCGCCATCTGGTGGGTTTTGAACATCAGCAGATTAAACAGCATCACAGCACAATGCAACAGCTGGCTTTAAAAGTCACGTGACATAATATGTAATGTGAACATTGTGTCACTTTGATGTGCATGTGAAGATAACAGAGATAATCTCAGTTATGCTTTAACTTTGATTCAAAGCTCACTTTTTCATTTAGGCTACTGGTTTGATGTAAAACAGGCTATTGGACAGTTTCACCATTTCTCAAAGGAAAATGCAGTGAATGACTAAATTATATGAGTCTAATGGATAATCTTGTGCAATTTAATGAACGTCAATTTTTCAGTAGACTACTTTTCCATATAGCCTATATAATTGTGTATTCATCTGCAGCTTTCTGCTTTTCCTTGGCTTCCTCAGGTTGATAGAAGAATAGTAGACCTGAGACTTGAAGCCGCAACCTTCATGTTACAAGCCTAACTCTCGAACCATTAGGCCATGACTGCCGCAAGACACTGAATCCAATATTCCTGGTGTTGAGATCATCCAACAGAGCCCAAGACTCCACCATGCCTCTGTGATCCCTCGGACTTCAGCTACAAGGTGGACTTCCAGGCCTGTGGCTGCGCTTGGGCCCTCTACCCCACAGGCTATAATGGCTTCTCCATTCCTCTGCCTCCACTCCTTCATTCCTCTGGTCTCCACCTATAAAGAAAGAAAAATATAAATATGATAATTTTGTTATTGTTTCTCCCTCAGTGTCAAGCAATTACTCATCTTGGCTGTTTTTCAGTAGTTTAGTGAGTCTTGAAAAGCTGCTCACAGTAGCAGGACAGGAAGAAACTCTTCACCTACAAACTAAACCCACGTGAAATAAACACCCACTCTCATCTACAAGATGTTTGTCCACCCAACAGATCAAACCACGTGTCTGTAGAACACCGACCGCAGCAGGTTTCAGTCCGACTCAGAAGATGAACTTAGAATAAAGCCGTCTGCCACCTCAAAGTACCAGGTTTTTATGTAATTGTTTTTACATCACTACAATTTAGAATAAATATGCATAATTTTAAAATCACTAGTTAGGCTTTAAGAATGTAAAAGTCATTTGTTAATTCTTATTCATTTTCATTTCACTGACAAAAGTGCAAAGAACAGGTTTCCAGTGCTTTCATTGACTGTATTTTGTAAAAAAAATAAACTATATTTTGATTTTGATGGCTGCAACACACGCACAAAAATGGGCCCATAATGTTGTTAATTCACATTTCAAACAATATTCTTTTACTTTTATCCCTTTAACACAGTCATGAAACTACACTCTCAGAAAAGGTACATAAACTGTCATTGGGGTGGTACCTTTTCGGTAGTAACATGCACACTTTGAAAACTTATATGTGCATTTGCAATACTAATATCCACCCTTAGGGGGTAAATAAGATGTCTTTTCAAAGTGCCGCCCCAATGACAGCTTTTGTACATTTTTTTTCTTAGAGTGTACCTTACAGAAAGCAAGTTAAATGACAAAAAAAAAAAAAAAAAGAATATTTGCTCATTAAGAACAGTTAAAGTTTTAATAACAGCCAGATGAGCTATAAAATTATATGCAAATGCAGCATGTGAACTAGGAGGGTCAAACTCTGTAACTCTGCCGTGGGAGGATTCACACATCGTTTACAGTTCTGCTGTTGGTTTAGCAGGCAGGTTTATTAGGTCAGATACTGAACAACTGAAGAAAACGTTTCACATGTTTGTTTTGTTCTGTTTGTTCTGGTACCATCAGGTTGGTAAGTTATGAAAACATTTTTATGGCTTAATTTTGTTTTTTTCCCTTCTTCAGAGTAATAAAAAGTGCTTCCACTGTTCAAAGATTATTTTCATCTACTGCTCTGTGTATCATGAATATTGTGAAATCTACTAACTTAAGTCTCTGTTCATAATTTTAAATTGAAATTTCCAGGTCTAGAAAGGTCATAACAAGAATTCTTATTTATTTGCAAACTGTATTGAAAATATCTGGCACAGTTAAACTTGTACTTTCATTTTGCAATAAATTATGTAACTTTATGCATTGATTTTCTTCGTCAGCATATAACTTTAAAACAACTGAAAGATTAAGAATATGTTGCACCAAAAGGATTAAGCTTAAATCAAGGTTTAGCTAATAAATCGGTTGAATCAGGCTTTAATATTTGAAATATGCAGACTTACATTTAAATCATTATTTTGATCCCAATGTCCCCTTTATGCCCTTTATATTTAAGATAAATTAACTTTGACCCTATTACTTCATACTCCTCAAGGAAGTCACATGACTGCAAAAGTTGTTGCTATTTTTCAAACCTGTTTGCTTTGAGTTCATATTTCTTTTTACGGAAATATTTGATTTAGTGTATTAAATAGCCTCGACTATTTAGTATGAAAATCCAATGTATTACTTGTTTTTGGGCCATGAACTTGTTTAAAATAGACATTTGTAGTAGTAATAATAATAATATAAGACGTAACAAAACCTAATAATAATAATAATGCTTGTGTTAGAAGACACTGGCATTACTATGAAGAACCCCTCATGGTTGTTATATCTCCAGGATCCAATGTTTTCTTAATTTGGCACTGGTTATCTGTCCTTTTTTCATAAATTATGCCATATTATTCCATTATTTGACACTATAAATATATTTCCAGGTAATTCATAAGCGCTGCTGCAGTGTTTTATCTGTCTGCTTGATTCCAACAGTCTCTCTGTAATGGTAGCGGTTAACAGTTTACAGCAGTTTATAAAGACAATTGATACTTTAAACAATTATTTTTATCCATGTCAAAGAAATGTCAATATAGCAGTGATATACAGATTCAAACCTTATTGGTGTAACTCACCCTAAAGGTGTGGCTCTCACACATCTGTCTGTTCGTATATATCTCACTTTTCATTGTGTTTAGTGTTTCTGCTGCTATTCTGGATGTTCTCAACTTCACATGTAAATGATTCAGCTTTTTTTCAGGCTTTTTTATTTATTTATTTTTTTTTCCCAGGTGTGTTTGGTGAGTCAGTGTCAGCGATGGAGGGAGATTCTGTCACTCTACACGCTAATGTTACTGAAATACGTGAAGACGACGACATATTGTGGAAATTTGGAGCTGAAAAGTCTCAAATAGCTAAAATGAAGAAAAAGAAGCAAATCTTCTCCACATCTGATGTTCCTGATGGGAGATTCAGAGACAGACTGAAGCTGGACAATCAAACTGGATCTCTGACCATCACAAACATCACAACTGAACATACTGGAGTTTATCAACTAGAGATAGCTGGAGCGAAAAAAGCATCAAAAATATTCAATGTTTCTGTCTATGGTGAGTAGAGATCAGGGCTAGGCAGCACCTGTCCTAGAGAGCCGCTGTCCAGAAGAGTTTAGCTCCAACAATGACAAAAAAAATAAATAAATAATACAAATAATAAAAAGACATATTCAGTGACTATTGACATGCTTAACACTTACTCAACACATTTTTACACAGATTCACTAGATTTCACAACACAGAATATAGACTGATTGTTGTGTTCATATTTCTCTTTATTCTCATGTTTTCAGCTCGTCTGCCTGTTCCTGTCATCAGCAGTAACTCTTCAAACTGTTCTTCATCATCATCATCATCATCATATTGTTCGTTGCTGTGTTCAGTGGTGAATGTGAGTGATGTGACTCTCTCCTGGTACAAAGGAAACAGTTTATTGTCCAGCATCAGTGTGTCTGATCTCAGCATCAGTCTCTCTCTACCTCTGGAGGTGGAATATCAGGATAAAAACACCTACAGCTGTGTGCTCAACAATTCATTCACTAACCAGACTCAACATCTAGACATCAGCAAACTCTGTCACACATGTTCAGGTACAGCAGCGCTGATATATGTGTTTATTTACTGACCTGATTCTTGTCTTCTGTTGTACATCAGACTGGTTTCAATCACTTACATTAATGTCTTTCTTTCACTCTCCTTCAGTTCCTCCAGTTTCAGTATCTCTGATAGTGCTGATCTCTGCTGGATCTCTGTTGATAGTTGCTGTAGTTGTGATATTCTGGATCTACAGGAAACATAGAAAAACTGATCAAGAAGGCAAGTGTTTCCTACTGCTTCTAAACAAGTAGTATAACAAAAAATACGAAATTGAAAATAAGCTCCAAATTTTAGTCAACTGATAGCTCTATTTTATCATTTAATTAAAATTAATCTCACAATTTTGTAGTTAACATCCTGTAAATGAAACCAAATTAATATTGTGTTTGACTATTTCTGGAGATCATACTCGTATCAAAATGTGTGTCTATTTGTGTATAACGATACTGATCGTCGCTCTTTAGTCATCTTACGTGCAGAAATCTGCATTTCTCAGTCTGTATCAACAATAAAAATGCAAAAACATGAATTTTAAATTTTAAATAATTATTTAAAAATTCTCCATTTTATTAATATAATCTTACAGGTGTAAAGATGCAGCTGGTGCTCAAATTAAAATCTATATGAATGATGACTTTTATTATGCTAGCTGAGCTTAAATGCTGATTAAATACAAAGATGAAATGTAATAGACTTTTGTTAAACATCCCAACTGGGTTTGATTTATGTATAAAGAATGTCTTTCTAAATGCAGTGATTTTTTAGCCTTTAAAATAGGCCTAATGGCAAATTAAATTTGTTAATGGCATTTTTAAAACTGTGGTGTTAAACATTTATTGCTTTAAGTTTGAAAGAAGTAAAACAATATGCTGTGAAGAACCAGATCTAGTTGTCTAAGATTGAGTTTAGTTGTTTTAATGCATATTATTGTTGAAACAGTTGAGATTTCTGCAGAAGAGTTATCTTACACCGAACCGACATTCAACAGAACAAACACAGAGGAATCGGTAAGACATTTCGTTGTTCAGTGTATGTGTATAATTTCAGCTGAGCTAGTTGAAAATCAGTGTGTGTGCTTGTGTTTTTGGATATAAATAAGAAATAAGACAGGAAATGCTCTTGCAAATCATAATTATGACGTAAGCTGAAATTATGACAATTGAGTAATAATAATATGAAAGTCAAAATTATGACTTTAAAAATCATGTTATAATAAACAAGGGTAAAATATGTTGAAATGATGATGAAACTATATAATCACAGTACATCACATTTATTGTTATTATATCTTGTGTTTTGCATTTTTTACAGAAAGCTAAAGAGGAGAGTCATGTGGATTATGCACCAATAATGTTGAGATGATCAAACGTCAATGTTTTTCTTAGAACAAGACCCAGATTGTGTGATCATTTTCACCAGAAACCTCCTGCAGCGACCTCAGATTCTGAGTCAGTGGTTAAGTTTTGAAATTGTGAAAAATCACCACATTGCATCTGGTCTCCTAAATCTTCAAAAGACTTTACCTTGTAATACAAGGTCCTTTTACAAATTATGTTACTCTTACAGCCCATAGGAGCATTTTCATTTTTCACTCTTAAAGTCAAAAGTGCAAAACATAGATGCAAGCTACCCATCAAAAGGAACTGAGACCCTGCTGTGGTATTGATTATTTACATCTCTACAGAAAATGCGGTTTGATCTGCTGACAGACAAAAAGCTTGTGCATGAGAACATGCCTACTGCTGGATGTTTGTGTTTGATGTCTGTTCGTGAGTGTTTGAGGTGTGAAAAGTGTTTCTGTGTCAGTAGCGTGTGGTTGAAGGGCTTTTTTCCATTCTTGCTTACATGAAACTGTTGACTTCTGCTCTACAGAAAAACCACAAATACTGAACACATCAATGCTGATATATGACAAAATGGTCTCAAATCAAGCAGATATATTACTGTTCATGTTAGTATGAAAATATCATATGCACAAATGCATCATGATCTTATATACACATGCAATGATCCTGCAGTGAAGCAGGGCTAGTTTCAGTAGTTATTTCCAGCTCAAGACTTATTTCTAAGCAGAACTATTCTTATAAAGGTCATATCCTGTTTTTTTTTTTTTAAGTTTTTTTTTTCTACTAATGTCTGGGTCATTTAAATAAAACATGCAATGCATGATTTACAATGTATTATTTATGTTTTATGTATTTGGTTTTCATCAGTTTTGAGGAGAAACTAAACAATGCTAACAAACTTGATTCAAGGTTGATCACCTTTTAGCATGACAGGGCTCCTGTGTAAACACTACATCTGTGTTGTTTGTTAGTACAGTTAACAAAGAATAAAATGCAAAGAACTAAATATTTAAAAATGTGTTGAATTGTTGTGAAACATAATTTTTGATAAATCATGAATGGCCCACTTTACTGCAAAAGAAATTTACCTGGAGTGCATGAGCTTGAAATGTTTATTGCTATATATCTATCAATAAATATTATAGCTGGACCTTAAAGTCTTAAAATGTTTTGTCTTCGTTAGTGTGTAGCATAACTCCTGAGCCGTAAATATCACATAACTGATCACTCTAAAACTCCATATTAAAAGTGGCAAAATAAATAAATAAATAATGTAATTTGAATAATAATGATAATAAATCTGTCATTGAAACATCTATAATACTAAATGAATCGTTATGAATGTAGGCTTTTCCCCCACATAATTGTTACATCTATCAGCAGGTGTTAATTTAATAAAAAGTGGATATAACTGGAGTATAGAGCGCCATCTAGTGTTCAAATAAGACTTCACATGTGAAACAGTAATAGGGAGCTCTGGGCGCAGGGGCGTTTCTATGATTTGAAAACATCAGGGGCTAGAGGAGGTTGTATATATACCCTATTTTTTGGCCAAGTGGTCATACCAAGCTTTATTTTATATTTGCGTTTTTGGAAATTGATTTTTCCTATCCCTAATTAGGCTTATTGTTTTTGCTTTTATTATTTGAGCAGTTATGTGCTTTCTAAAGATGTAATTGCAGAATTGTTGCAAATGTAATTGTTAAGGTGACTTTATACATATCAGGGTGTTTTACCCAACTCTCAGTAACGTTAAAAAGTGTGTACAAAATCCCGCCCCCTATTCACAACCTGTTATATATAGTACATGCAAACAGTACTAGCATAGTTAGCTACCTTGAAACGGCTCATTTGAATCCTTTGATATTTTCACCTTTCTACATTGATCAGTTGTATGATATTGATTGAACTGATAAATGGCGCCATCTGTTGTGTTTTTGAAGAACAGTATTGAAACAGCATCAGTTCTGTGAGCTCTACAACTCGTGTGAGAGAAGAAATAAAGTAAAAAACAACAAAAAAAAGGGTTTAAAGTTTTTTTTTAAGTTATAGCGCCACCTATATTCCAAACTCCATAAAAGTTTGCAAGCTACATATTGTACGTGCTCACCAAATTTTGTGAAGTTCTATGTAAATTAGACACACACACACACACACACACACACACAAATTCAGCAATCAAATGTAGTTTTACAATATAGCATTTTCACTTTTATAATAGTTACCCCCCTGTGGTCCGATCTCTGTAAAAGTTTGCATGCATCTTTAGAATCAGATGTAGCATGTAGTCACAGAAAGTTGCAAAGTTCTCAGGTTTCATTTAGGAATGGCACGCTATTGTGTGTGCACTAGGTCACACCCATTTTCTATGACCCTGTTATAACTTTAAGATAAACTTCAATATATATATATATATATATATATATATATATATATATATAATTATTGACCTAGAGAGTCCAGAGAATTTTACTGCAATGGTTTTATTGAGGTTATATGACTGACAGCAGTGGTTTTAGAAACAAAGTTGTTTTCATAATGAGGATATTGTGTTATGAATATTCTGTGCATGTGTAAAACAAAAAAAAAATCACATAACATACAATTATACACCTGAAAAACACTGATTTCTTTCTAATTTCTCGTTGGCCTCTAGAGCCAGGAGTCTAAGAAGCTGCATTGCTAAATAATACAATTATTATTATTATTATAAATTGACAGATCATGATTTTACCAATATCTTTGACTCATATTTACACATTTCTGTTGTCATCACTTTCATTCACTATATCTAGTGGCGCCATCTGGTGGGTTTTGAACATCAGCAGATAAAACAGCATCACAGCACAATGCAACAGCTGGTTTTAAAAGTCACGTGACATAATATGTAATGTGAAAATTGTGTCACTTTGATGTGCATGTGAAGATAACAGAGACAATCTCAGTTGTGCTTTAATATTGATTCAAAGCTCACTTTTTCATTTAGGCTACTGGTTTGATGTAAAATAGGCTATTAAACAGTTTCACCATTTCTCAAAGGAAAATGCAGTGAATGACTAAATTATATGAGTCTAATGGATAATCTTGTGTAATTTAATGAGCGTCAATTTTTCAATAGACTCTACTTTTTCATATAGTCTATATAATTGTCTATTCATCTCCAGCTCTCTGCTCTTCCTTGGCTTCCTCAGGTTGATAGAAGGATAGTTTGGGTACCAGACAAAATACAGTTTTGTTAACTGGTTTTGGATATGAAACAAACCTCTACCGACAATTTTTGGATATATGCATGAATACGGGGTTCGGTTCTTGCTCAAGGGTCTGACCTCAGTCGTGGTATTGAGAGTGGAAGAGAGCGCTGGTTAGTCACTCCCCCCACCAACAATCCCCGCCAGACCTGAAACTCGAAGCCGCAACCTTCATGTTACAAGTCTAACTCTCTATCCATTAGGCCACGACTGCCCCAAGACACTGAATCCAATATTCCTGGTGTTGAGATCCCATCCAACAGAGCCCAAGGCTCCACCATGTCTCTGTGATCCCTCGGACTTCAGCTACAAGGTGGACTTCCAGGCCTGTGGCTGTACTTGGGCCCTCCATCCCACTGGCTATAATGGCTTCTCCATTCCTCTGCCTCCACTCCTTCATTCCTCTGATTCCACCTTGGTCTCCACCTCCAGAAAGAAAGAGAGAAAGTTAAATATGATCATTTTGTTATTGTTTCTCCCTCAGTGTCAAGCAGTTGCTCATCTTGGCTTTTCAGAATCAGAATCAGAATGAGCTTTATTGGCCAGGTATGTTTACACATACAAGGAATTTGTTGTAGTGACAGAAGCTCCACAGTGCAACAGAAAGACAGCAACAGGACAGGACACAGATAATAAAAGAATAATATCCAAATATCCAAATAGGCAATGTACAAAACAGCAAAAACACAATATATAATATAGACAATTATGTATGTACAGGTCAAGTATGTGCAAATTTGAAATGAGAAAATAAAATAGAATAAGTGAGTGTGGTGAATGGATAATGTATAGTAGTTGTGTGTTCCGCGTTTATTGTCGAGTGTTCATGAGATGGATTGCCTGAGGGAAGAAACTGTTTCTGTGTCTGGTCGTTCTGGTGCTCAGAGCTCTGTAGCGTTGACCAGACGGTAACAGTTCAAAGAGGGAGTGTGCTGGATGTGAGGGGTCCAGAGTGATTTTACCAGCCCTTTTGCTCACTCTGGATAAGTACAGTTCTTGGAGACTGGGGAGGGTTGTACCAATGATTCGCTCCGTAGTCTTCTGAGGTCAGATTTGGTAGCTGAGCTGAACCAGACAGTTATTGAAGTGCAGAAGATGGATTCAAGGATGGCGGAGTAGAACTGCTTCAGCAGCTCCTGTGGCAGGTTGAACTTTTGAACAGGTTGAACTTTTTTTCAGTCGTTTAGTAAGTCTTAAAAAGTTGCTCATAGTAACAGGACAGGAAGAAACTCTTCACCTACAAACTAAACACACGTGAAATAAACACCCACTCTCATCTACAAGATGTTTGTCCACCCAGCAGATCAAACCATGTGTCTGTAGAACACCGACCACAGCAGGTTTCAGTCTGACTCAGAAGATGAACTTTAAAAACCTGGTACCGTGAGGTGGCAGACGGCTTTATTCTATGTACTTTGGTTTTTCCATTCACCAAAATAAGAATAAATATACATAATTTTAAAGTTAAAATTATGTTTAATAAACAATTTTAGAGTTAGCCTTTAAAAATGTAAAAATCATTTGTTAATTCTTCATTTAAATGACAAAAGTACAAAGAAAATTTTCCAATGCTTTCACTGACCAAATTGTATTTTGTAAAAATAAACAAATTTAGATTTTGATGGCTGCAACATACACACACACACAAAAAAAAAACAACAACAACAACAACAAAAAAACATGAAATGTTGTTCATCCACAATTCACACAATATTATTTCACTTTTATCTGTTTAACACAATCAGACAACAACACTCTCAGAAAAGGAACAAAAAGGTACGTAAACTGTGACTTGGGTGGTACCTTTTCGGTAGTAATATGCACACTTCAGAAACATATATGTACATTTACAATACTAATATCCAACCTTAGGGGGTAAATAAGAGGCCTTTTCAAAGTGCCGCTCCAATGACAGCTTTTGTACCTTTTTTTCTTAGAGCATACTTACAGAAAGCAAGTTAAATGACAAAAAATAAAGAATATTTGTCCATTAAGAACAGTTGAAGTTTTAACAACAGCCAGATGAACTATACAATTATATCATGCAAACGCAGCGTGTGAACTAGGAGGGTCAAACTCTGTAACTCTGTCGTGGGAGGATTCACACATTAACAGTTCTGCTGTTGGTTGAGCAGGTAGTTTTATTAGATCAGACACTGAACAACTGAAAAAAAACATGTTTCACATGTTTGTTTTGTTCTGTTTGTGCTGGTGCCATGAGATTGGTAAGTTATAAAAACATTTATTATAGCTTATTTTTTTAAATCCACTTCAGAGTAATAAAGCTGCTGCTACTCTTCAAATTAGATTATTTTCATCTGCTGCCCTCTGTACCAGATGAATCATGAATATTGTGAAATCTACTGACTTCAGTCTGTTTAGAATTTTAAATGGAAATTTCCAGGTCTAGAAAGGTCATGGAAATAAAATGTTGAAAGTCATGAATGTAACTGCAATTGTCTATAAATGGAGGCTGCAAAAACCAAAAACTTTGCTTTCAAACATCATGTTATTTTTTTACTTTACTTTAAATATATGAAAGTAATGGAAAACCATTAGTCAAAATGCTTAAGTCTAATTTATTAAATAATAATAATAATAATAATAATAATAACAACAACAACAATAATAATAATAATAATAATAATAATAATTGTTAAAATGTATTGTTTGTTTTCAATAAATTATGTAACTTTATACATTGGTGTTCCTCTACAGGAACACTGAGAATGTGTTGCTGCAGCTTAAATCAAGGTTTAGCTAATAAATCTGTTGCACCAAACTTAAAACTTTAAAATAAAAAGCATCATTTTAATCAAGGTATTCCTTTACATTTAAGATTAACTTTGACTTCTGCTACTTTAAACTCCTGAAGGAAATTGCATGACTGTAGTTGCCGTTTTTGGAAACCTGTTTGCTTTGAGTTTATACCAGGGGTTAACACATTTATGTATTCAGTGTATTAAATAGCTTGGAATATTTTGCATGAAAATCTAATGTATTACATGAGTGTTGGGTCATGTGCTTGTTTAAAATTGATATTTGTGGAAGTAATAATAAATATAATAATTACTGCATAAGAATAGTACCATTAAGCTCTTGTCTCTCTTTTTTTTCATAAATCCATGCTGCCATATTACTCCATTAATTGATGATATAAATATATTACCAGGCAATCTGTAAGTACTGAAAGGTTTTTAGTCTCTCTGATAGAAATTAACAGCTTACAGTAGCAGTTTATAAAGGCAGCTAATATTTTACACATTTGTTGTTTTTTTTTTATATATATCTTTGTCAAATAAATGCCCATATGGCAGTGATATACAGCTATAAGATGATACATTTAATTTAATCCTTGCTGTAACTCACCCTAAATGTGTGGCTCTCACACATCTGTCTGTTCGAAAACCTCTCATTTTCTTTTGTGTTTCTGCTGCTGTTCTGGATGTTATCGTGCACATGTAAACAATAAAATCGACAGATGCATTGACCTCTGTGAAATCTGTTTATTCTCCAGGTGTGTTTGGTGGGTCTTTATCGCTGATGGAGGGAGATTCTGTCACTCTACACACTAATGTTACTGAAATACGTGAAGATGATGATATATTGTGGAAATTTGGAGCTGAAAAGTCTCTTGTAGCTAAAATGAAGAAAAAGAAGCAAATCTTCTCCACATATAATGATACTGACGGGAGATTCAGAGACAGACTGAAGCTGGACAATCAAACTG
This sequence comes from Tor tambroides, assembly GCA_021397915.2. NCBI lineage: Eukaryota > Metazoa > Chordata > Actinopteri > Cypriniformes > Cyprinidae > Tor > Tor tambroides. The sequence continues at coordinate 47,655 of JAFVLL020000666.1, forward strand.
GATCTCTGACCATCACAAACATCACAACTCAACACGCTGGACTCTATCAACTAGAGATAATTGGAGCAAAATGGTCATTAAAATCATTCAGCATTTCTGTCTATGGTGAGTAGAGATCAGGGCTAGGCAGCACCTGTCCTAGAGAGCCGCTGTCTTGCAGAGTTTGAAGTCTTCGTAATCCTCAAGACACTGATTAAGTTCAGCTACTGATGTTGTCTATCCCTGGTATAAAGACACAATTTATCCAAACATGCACATGTTCTATTTAATACATTAAATTGTTTTATAGTTTGATATGACAGACACATTCAGTGGCCATCGACATGCTAAACACTCACTCAACACAAAACTTGTGACACTGATTCACTAGAATTCACAACACCGAATACAGACCGATTGTTGTGTTCATTTTTCTCTTTATTCTCTCACATTTTTTTCAGCTCGTCTGCCTGTTCCTGTCATAAGAAGAAACTGTTCTTCATCATCATCAGATTGTTCATTGTTGTGTTCAGTGGTGAATGTGGGTCATGTGACTCTCTCCTGGTACAAAGGAAACAGTTTATTGTCCAGCATCAGTGTGTCTGATCTCAGCATCAGTCTCTCTCTACCTCTGGAGGTGGAATATCAGGATAAAAACACCTACCGCTGTGTGCTCAACAATTCATTCACTAACCAAACAAGACACGTGGACATCAAACAACTCTGTCAGACATGTTCAGGTATGGCAGTGCTGATGTCTTTATTTATCTGATCTCTGTCTTCTGTTGTAGATCAGACTGATTTCAATCACTTACATTAATCTCTCTCTTTCACTCTCCTTCAGTTCCTCCAGACTCTGTATCTCTGATATCTCTGATCTCTGCTGCTGGATCTCTTTTTCTTGTTGCTGTAGTTGTGATATACTGGAACTGCAGGAAACACAGAAAAACTGATCAAGAAGGCAAGTGTTTCCGACTGCTTTTAAACAAGTAATATAACAATAAATAAGATACTGAAAATATGCTCCAAATTTTTGTCTACTGATAGCGTTAATTTATAATTTTATTAAACTTAATTTCACAATTTTTGTAGTTAACATTTTGTATATGAAACCAAACTAATATTGGCTTTGACTACTTCTGTAGATCACACTAATATCACAATTTGTGTCTGTTCGTATGTATATACTGAACATCACTCTTTAGTTGTCTTCTTTCTGTGTCAACACTAAAAATGCAATGCAAGTTTAAATTTAAAAATCCCTAATAAAGGTCATGGACCGAAACATTGTTAGGTAATAAATATTTTTATACATTTGCAAGATTTATTCTTTTTTGTTGTTGTTGTTCTGAAGTTGGATCTTTTTTTGGTCATTTTTCCCACACACCTATCAGTTACACTGTAAAAAAAAAAAAAAAAAAAGTTGGGCAAACTTAAAAGTTTAAGGCAACCAGCTTCAGCAGATTTTTGCGTTTTCTCAACTTCTTGTTTTAAGTTTATATAACAAAAAGTTGAGAAATTTCCTAAAAAATAAGTTGAGAAAACTCAAAAATCTGCTGAAGCTGGTTGCCTTAAACTTTTAAGTTGGCTCAACTTTTTTAATATTTTTGTTATTTTTTTTTTTTTTTTTTTACAGTGACTTACAGGTTTGCGAGGGTGATTGTTTATTAAATTTTAAAATAAATAAGGTTTCTCTGTTTTTTAACAATCTTACAAGTGTAAAAATGCAGCTGGTGCTAAAATTTAAATCTTTATGAATGATGGCTTTTATTATGCAAGTTGAGCTTAAATGTTAGTTAAATACAAATAATGTAAATGACTTTACTTTTGTTAAATCCCAGCTGGGTTTGTTTATATGTAATAAATGGCTATTTAAATATAGTGATATTTTAGGAACATTTTGTGTGTACACAAAAAATAGACCTAATGGCAAATTAAATTTGTTAACAGCACTTATAAAACCTGTAGTGTTACATTTTTTTTTTTTTGCTTTAAGTTTGAAAGCCCTATTGATAAAACATTTGTTGTGAAGAACCAGATCTAGTTGTCTAGGATTGAGATTAGTTGTTTTAATGCATATTATTGTTGAAACAGTTGAGACTTCTGTAGAAGAGGTCACTTACACTGAGCCGATATTCAACAAAACAAACACAGAGGAATCGGTAAGACATTTCATTGAGTGTATGTGTATAATTTCAGCAGAGTCAGATGTAGATCAGTGTGCGCTTGTGTTTTTGTCTGCATAAAATGGAGGCCTATTTCCATCAATAAGAAAAGATTTCATAATTATTATAATAAACAGTCAAACTTATGACACTAAGTCGAAATGATGATGAAACTATATAAGTACAGTACATCACATTTATTGTTATTATTATATCTTGTGTTTTGCATTTTTTACAGAAAGTTCAAGAGGAGAGTCATGTGGAATATGCACCAATAATGATGAAGTGATCAAACGTCAATACAAGACCCAGATTGTCATCATTTTCACCAGAAACCTCCTGCAACGATTCAATGGTTGAGTTTTGAGATTATAAAAATCACCACATGTTGCATCTGGTCTCCTGAAACTTCAAAAGACTTTACCTTTAATGAATGTTGTAACACATATTGGAGCATTTTCAGTTTTTACTCTTAAAGTTAAAAGTGTAAAACATAGATGCAAAGTACTCATCAAAAGGAATGGAGACCCCTCTGTGGTATCGATTATCTGTAACAAAATGTGGTTTGATCTGCTGGTAAACAAATAGCTTGTGCATGAGAACATGCCCACTGCTGGACGTATATGTTTGATGTCTGTTTGTGAGTGTATCTGAGGTGTGAAATTGTTTCTGTGTCGGTAGCGTGTGGTTGAAGGGCTTTTTTCCATTCTTGCTTACATGAAACCGTCGACTTCTGCTCTACAGAAAAACCACTTTACTATATAATACTGAACTCATCAATGCTGATGTTTGACAAAATGGTCTCAAATCAAGCAGAGATATTACTGTTCATATTAGTATGAAAATATCATATGCACAAATGCATCATGATCAAATATACTCATGCAATGATCCTGCAGTAAAGCAGAGCTATTTTCAGTAGTTATTTCCAGCTCAAGACTTCTTTCTAAGCAGAACTATTCTTATAAAGGTCATATCCTGTTTTTTTGTATGTTTGTTTGTGTTTTTCTGCCAATGTCTGGGTCATTTAAAGAAAACATGCAAAGCATGATTTACAATTTATGATTTATGTTTGATGTTTTTTTTTCATCAGTTTTGAGGAGAAACTAACTAAACAATGCTAACAAACTTGATTCAAGTTTGGCTACTTTTTTTAAGCATGGCAGGGCTTCTGTGTAAACACTAAATATTAAACAGTTCCTGTGTTGTTTGTTAGTACAGTTAATAAAGAATAAAATGCAAAGAATGAAATATTTAAAAATGTGTTGAATTGTTGTGAAACGTAATTTTTGGTAAATCATGAATGGCCCACTTTACTGCAAAAGAAATTTGCCTGAGTGCATGAGCTTGAAATGTTTATTGGTAGCCTATATATCTAGCAATAAATATTATAGCTGGACCTTAAAGTCTTAAAATGTTTTGTCTTCGTTAGTGTGTAGCATAACTCCTGAGCCGTAAATATCACATAACTGATCACTCTATATTAAAACTCCATATTAAGAGCGGCAAAATAAATAAATACATAATGTAATTTTAATAATAATAATAAATCTGTCACTGGTGAAACATCTGCTATAATACTAAATGAATTGTTATCAATGTAGGCATTTCCCCACATAACTGTTAAATCTAACAGCAGGTGTTAATTTAATAGAAAGTGGGTATAACTGGAGTATAGTGCGCCATCTAGTGCTCAAAATAAGACTTCACATGTGAAACAGTAATAGGGAGCTCTGACTTGTGTATATGGTGGCATCTTCATGATGCTTTGAAACCTTTGCGAATCATTTGAATCATAGGCCTAAAATAAAGACACTTCATATTTAGTGGTGTTATGATCTGTTAATTACATTTGGGCCATTCCACCGAAAGGATGCCATTTGCTTCCAAAACTCTTCAGGAAAAAAAAAAAATCATTTTCTATCTTTTTTAAAGACTGAATCTAGTAATACACATATTTAACTATTCAAAATCTGTACTGGTCCATCTCAGGTAACTT